>JZKD02S1941115.1:396967-422220 GCA_000966675.3 Picea glauca
ACAATGTAATAGTAATGACATATTACAATGTAATATGGCATTACCATATTACATTGTAATATGGCATACAATATGGTATACCATATTTCATGTAATTTTTTTTTAAAAACCTAAAGTCATCATCGCAATATCGACGCAAGTTTGTCGGAAAAATTTTACTATTTTACCACAACCGTCGCTATAGCGACGAAACTTCGTCGCATTTTGCCATGAATATTCGTCACATATACAACATGTGCATCGTAAATTTGGTTTTGAGATATTGCACTCGTCAATATTACCACTGATTTTCGTCGCAAGTTGTGAGGGACTTTCATCGTACATTCAGCAGCTGCATCGTAAGTTATTGGCTTGGCATAACTTTTCATCCCAATTGCGACGAAGTTTCGTCGTAATTGCCACATTTCTTTGTTATTATTGCGACGATAGTTCATCGTAATTGCGATGATGCATAGGGTTAACCGATATTGAAGGTGGTGACACACGGAGAGCTAATTTCATCGATGTTTCCATGCACACTTGGATAGTGGATATAGCGACGAAATTATTCTGACGAAAAAGAATCTCAGCTTTCATGAAAATTGCGACGGATACGTGTGGCAATATCAACGAAAAACCGTCGCAAATTTGCTCATATGTACTAGTGTGAGAGAGATGAGACTCTACTCGAGTTCAACCTGCACATATTGTAATCGGATTTTCATATTAATGAAAAAGACAATAGTTTTTTATGCACATGATTATTTATGTGTTTATGTGTTTCATGAATGTATGATGTAGATGTATGATAGGTTTCATCTGTGGTATGAAGATATATTTCTTTATCTTTGTTATGTAAGAGAATATTGTTCCACATTATTTAGGTTGTGCAAGGACTGCACAACAAAACATTTGAGGTTGTGTGGGTAGCGCAAATAATGTGCATATGAACTCTGTGGAGTCAGAAAAGGACGTGTCAGGAGGGTGCACCAGAGCGATAAAAAATCAGGGGAAACCTCTAGGTTGTTGAATACCTTAGAGGAGAAACTGTCTAGAGGAAGAACAGAGAGACAAAGTCACTGAGAACTCTGTAGATATCTACTTGGTGAGGATCGAGCAGGTGCAAGTGTGCACAAGGAGGAATCTTTGTCAAGGTCAAAGAGAAGAGTATTAGAGGAATATACTCACAAAGTTGTGGAACATTATTTAGAAAACACTAAGCAAGGTGTTCTCTGAGTGAGAGGTTTTCAGGAGGGCATAAGAACCCTTGAATAATGTAGAAGGACCGAGACCCTTAAGAGACTAAGTAAATCCAAAATCTCAAAAGAGATAGCATTAGCCGAAACGAAGATGATACCTAAGCAATCGGGCTCATGGGAGGAACCAAGGCTGAATCCTTTTAACACTCACAAACTCTTCTAGGTTGGAAGAAATCAAAATATCAGGAGGAGGAGTGACAACAATCGTTGGATCTTTTGCTGGAAGAAATTTGGACCGTCGAATCCCACATCTAGACAGGAGGAGAAAGAAAAAGAGATGAATAGATCCCATCCATCGTATCTGAACATGAAGGATAAAAAACCGTTGGATCTAGGTAAGGTGCATGCACCTTAATATTTTCAATGTACATAGGATAATGGGATAACAGAAGTACCGAAGTCTCGAAGCCAGTCAGGACCGTCCATCGTCAAGGTTGACAGGTGGTATTAGAGCTTAATTTTTTTTTGGTTTTCGGATATTAGGAAAACATGAGAAGGTGAAAAGAGGTAATATAATAACATCAAATGGTATCAGAAGCTTAATTGTGCCTATAAACAAGAGGTGAAGGAGGAAGCAGAGTACTGATTCTCTGTGTGAAGGATTGTTGCAAGTATGAAACAACCAGGTGAGTTGTAGGAGAAGTTGGAGATGCTCTCGAATGCAGAGTAATCTATAGAATTTCCAGGAGGGAAAGAAAATGGAAAATGGATATTGAATTCCATGAACGTGGTCGGAGAGAAGACCACTAATAGAAAATAAAATAAGAAATGGACAAATAGCTCGAGTAAATTAGACACAAAATGGAGCAGCTGACATTGAACATGCTGCAAGAAGCAAGGGCACGATGGAGGTATGAGTGGCCCTTGAAGAGAAAAGAAAAATGGTTTGTTCAAAAGTTGTTGGCCAAAAGGAAGAAACAAGAGTTGAGGAGGTGGATGAGGCATGCTAAAAACCTCAGTGACACAAAAAGGGAGATGGGTTATTGTTGGCACAGGGGCACACCCAGGGTTCAACACTTACAACAGTGCACCAACAAAACCATAACTACCAGCCCTTTCGGCAACACATGCGAAGCAGATGAAGTCTCACCCGAGGTAGAGGCAAGGGTGGTTGCAGGACTCAGATGTCTACAACCTTAGTTGGGACAAAGATCTGTGATTGTAACACCTTAACAGAGAACTTAGTAGTTATATTTCATTAATATTTAGTCTTAGTTTACAGCATAGCTAAACCTTATAATAGATCAGCGCAGTATTCACACAGATCCAATAGATTCAAGCACTAAGCATACCAACATAGATCAGATCTAGCATTCATTCACATATTCAACACTAATCTACCATATTATATTCTTCTAAGCATATATCAGTGCACTAAGCATTTAACCACATAAACAAGAGAACAACCATAAAGCACAAAGCATCCACAACAAGGGATATACATGGTTCACCCCCACCCTAGGGATATGTCCACCAAATCTTCTTCTTTATTTCTTTCTATCAATCTTCTACATGCACAGTGCCATGATATCTTACTCCACATAGGATAGGATATCTTTGCACACTCCACTAGATCCTCCTTCCCTAAGTTACAACACAAATCCTCTTCGAAGTCTCTTACAACCACTTGCACTTAGCCTTGCAAATCTCACACAGTATGCACAAAGCAATTACAATCATTGCTTGCACTTAGCATAACACCAAAAACCTCTTCTTCGGCCTTCTCTTACATCATCTAGACTTATATTTATACATTACAAAGAGGGACTAAACATGGGTAAACCCATGGGTCAACATCCCCATACCCGTTACATAATCCCAAAGCCCAAAAATCCCTAAAAAGGGGCCGAGATCCCACAATCTCCGCTTCGACTTGCAGTCCGCCTTCGACAGCCTTTCGAAGTCCCAAAAATAGATCAAAAATGACCAATGATCCTCAAAACTTGGTCAAAAGACAACAAGCCCCCAACACTCACCTGTGACTCATCTTGAGTCACTCTGGTCTGGGTAGCTCTTATTCAAAAGTCTATAGCTTGGCTCGAGCTACTTATACCTGTTGCTGCGCCACGACTTCTTGCTCGGTGAACTCTTGGATAACTGCTTCGTTGACAAGTACCTTTAGGCATTGTTCAACTATAGTGACAAATTGCTCCAGTTCTACTCCTCGACCTTCAATCTCTACGAATAGTTGGCAAGCCTCATCCTGTGTTGGTTGGAGCCTCCGAGTCACTTCCATGAATTTTCTCTGAATGGTGTGGACTTGTTGTTGAGAAGTGCGATGTTCTTGGGATCGCTTCATCCTCTAAACGACTAACAGGGGCTTCAATTGCACCTGTATTGTTTCTGCTTGCTGCTTTGCCTCCTGGAGCTATGACTCTAGTGCCTTCAGTTCAGGATCCTCAGTGAGTCTCTCATAAGTCTGGGCACTACGATCACTCAGTTTTTTACATTCCATGGTGAGGGCCTTGATTCTCTCAACTGTGCTTCGAGAAATTGCTTCTCTTTGATCCTGCACATCCTGCGGAGTGTTGGGAACTATTCGTAGCTCTAAGTCTGCTATTATTTGTTGAAGTTGTTGGATAGCTTCTGCGAGTTGCGCTACTTGATGCTCCACTTGGTCTTCTTCCTTTGGCTCTAAGCTTGTCACAGAGTGAAGTGCTCTATCGACTTCTTCTTTGACTCCAAGCTACTCTGCGAGCAACTGCTCTTTTTCTTGCTTGACCTACGCCCTCTCTTATTCAAAATTGTATTGAAGGTCATCCTTCTCCTTTTGTACGACCCGACGTTTCTCTTCCATTTCTTCTTGGGATTTTTTTAGGGTCGTTGTGGCCTGGTCTTTCTCATCTTGTGCTCAACAAAGGTGAGCTTCGGTCACATCAGCTGTGGAGTTGGGAAGGCTCATCTCCCAAATTTGGTTCTTCTGATGGTGGGGGCGTAGTGGATACTGCGCAGCTAGATTGAAGGGCCTTCTTTACCCCTCTAAGTTCAACCTCAATCCTGTCGTACATCTCCACCTGCTTGGCTTCATGTTTCTGCAAGATGTCCTGTGAGGCATCTTCTACAATTGCGATGATGAAGTCGAAGTCATGTACAATGAGTACAATCTGCATCTTAGTCAAGGTGGTTCTGGATTTCTTTCGGGAAGTGGGTTTCGTGAGGGAAACCTTTCTTTTATTCAAGGGATCAACCTCATCAACAAGATCCCTAGGCAGTGTTACTTCTCCCTGCTTCTGTTGATCTTATTTTCTATTGGTCTCTTCTTGATCTACTTCGTCATCACCCCCTTGGCCAAGTGATATTGAAGAAATTTATTTTGATGCGCTTCTCAAGTTCTGGACCTCTTCGTTCTTCTTCATTCTGTTGGGTTCAGGAGTATCCTTTTCTTCATGAGTGGTCTCAGGGCTGTCGATTAGTTCAGGGTCTGACATTTCTGCGAGGTCAGTAGGGATGAGGAGCTCTACAGATCAGTCCTTGGTTATCTCTTTGAGGTCCTCCTATGTGATCTTGTAGTATGACTAAATCTCTTCTTTATGCTCATCTGCACATGTGGTGATATAAATGAAGTGTTGATCTGTGTGGAACTTCATGAGGGGTCGAAACTGATGCAGGGTGTTTGGCATCATGCGAGGGACAGCTTCGATATCCCTCTTCAGTTGGAGATAATATGTATGAAATACCTCATTTCACTACCACTATTTTCCCATATTGCTTGAGTACCAAAGCATGGTGAAATTCACAGTGATCGACTCAAACGGCTCAATGTCCGGGAAGGTCGCACCTTCTAGCATCTCCCAAGTGGTAAATGTTATGAGGATCAGGAGCTAGCTAAAGTGGAACTCATAGCCCTAATCCTGAGCTTTGTGGCAGTCTAATTCCAATTGGTTGACCAAGTCCTTCGCCCAGTTCATTTGGAGTCCTTCTACACATTTCTCGACGAGTTTAACAACGAATCCTGTGACTTGCATAGGTCTATTCTTTCTCATTATCTTTCCTGTGATCAACTGGTAGGCTAGGCACACTGTGCCATTCTGGATGGAAGCTACCTTGTAGCCTTGCATTCCCTTTTCTACATCGCCATATGTTTCTTTGATCTTCTATGCCAATGCGTGATATGTAGCCTTCCTTGGGTAGAAGTCCTGCGGGTCGGGTCCATGCATTGGCAATCTGGTGATCCTATGGATCAGCGTCGAATCAACTTTGATGTGTCAGTCTATCCATAGGTAGCCACCATGGTAACATGAGAGCAGGATCTTAACACACGCATTAACCTCTTGGTGCCTTCCAAAGTGTGGAATCTTCATTACATTCAAGAGGTTGGTCTATGCAAGGTTCATAGTCCATGGTTGGGGGATTACTTTCGAGTTCTTCCCCTTTGTCCTGGTCAAGTATTTGTAAGGAGCGAGCATACTATGGTTCTTGTAGTCTCCTAGGTTGAAGTCACTAAACTTCAATGTTGCGATCTTATCCTGATGTGTTCTAACTACACGTATCCCCTTCGAGAGGTATGTAGTAACCATGGTGTAATCAAAGTCCCTTGGGACGCTGTCATGGCTCACCATGCTAGCTAGAGGCGGGATGTAGTTAGGTAATATAATTGGGATTATCTTTGTGTTTTCCAAGTCATCTTGATGCTTGGTTATTTTCTCTTCTGTCGATCGGGATGGTCTAGATCCGCGAGCAGTCGACGAAGAGGATTTCACTCCTCTCATCGAGGAAGATTGAATACCTGCGGACACCACTTTCTCATCCATGAGGTCGATTAGAATTTATTCGACAATTTTCTATGTGGCGCTAAGCTTGTCCAACATGAACGCTTAGATCGGATAACTCGGATGGATGAATGAGTGCTCAAATCAATAGAACCGGTGTCGATCTTACTAAACACAGTGCGATAGCAATGAGTTGGCTAGGATACAATTCAAAAAAGTGTTTTTGTTGCAATAGTCAGCGCAATAAGTAGACAGTGGTGTAATGGGTCTCTCTAATAGATGAGAGGCCTTCATCAATGCGGTTATGTCCATTGCAGTGTGGTCCCAACGGTCTGATGGTGAGCTTTCTGGCCATAAATTTTGTTCTAACCATTCGAGGTGTTGGGATAATCATTATAATTCTATCAACAGATATATTGCTTCTCCATGTTGTGTTGTTCTGATATCTCAACAAAGTTCCAGTTTTGAAAACCTTCCTTCTACAAAGTCCCCTCTGGAACCTTCTGTAACCTTTCTATCTTTTCTCTCTTCTTACTGAGCTTCTTAGCCTTCTTCCCTATAGTCTTTGTCTCGGTTATCCTCTTTCCATTTTGATTCTTATCTCCTTTTGGCATAGTAACTTCGCGTTGTTGAGATTCTTTCATAGGGTCAGAGAGTAATACATCTTCTCTATCTGGGGTAGGTGTTCTACTCATATGTGAGTATGCTTGTGTTCTTTCAACTTCAACATCCAATTTTTCGGTTCTAAGTAGCTTTGATCTGTTCTCATGTTCTTCAATCAAGTGTGCTATCCTCTTAGTCATGAAATATTTTAATTCTTGCTTCTTTTGCTCTAAGAATTCCTCTTCTTTCCTTCTGGCCTGATTCGTTTCAATCCAAGGTTTTCCTAGTAATATAGCAAATGGGGCGTTGTTCTCAATAAATTTAACAATCTCAAAATCTTACTCTGTAGAAGTTGCATGAGCACTCATAGATATTTGCGTGAGTCTTCCACATAGGGTTATCAGCTTTCCTCTAAATAATCATATTCCTCCCAATGAAGGAATCATAGCAAGCTTTCCTAATTTTTCCCAAGTTCTTTCTGTCATGATATTTACCTGTGTTTCTTCATCCAAAACACAGTCAATGTCGAAGTATCCTACTCTTGCTTCTATGCATTATTTTTCTCTGAATATCTCTGATAAGATGATATTTCTGTGATCATTTAGGGTTTCTTTCATTTGTAGAAATACATTCTCTGATTCTTTCTAGGGTTCTGCCATGGTCTCAGTTTCTTGACCTTCCTCAGGGTTTTCTTGTCTCATATTCATTTTGTCAAGATTAGCAATCATTCTAGGGCAATCTAAAACTTCATGATCCATAGCTTTACAACAAAGATAACTAGGTCTTCTACCAGGGCATTCCTTAGCAATATGTCTTGGTCTTCTACAATTGTAAAAAAGAGTTAATCCTCTCTTTCTTTGAAATGATCCCCAACCTTTCTTGTACTATGCACTAGGATCATATTAGCTAGCCTGTAAAAAAAAATTCTAGGATCCTGCATCCATTTGTTAGTCCAAACATTCTTTCTATGCATAGGAATAACATATCTTTCACTATTTTTGTCAGATCTACTCATATCAAACTTTCTTTCATCTAGTTGTTCCCTACTTTTCAAGCTAGGAATTTTTTTATTAAACATACCTAGATCCATACTTTTGAAACAAAAAATTCCACTTATCTTACCTTTTCAATAAAAACTTTTCACTATTCTTACCTTTATTAGAGCACAAATATTTAATATCTTACCTCTTTAACAAAAACTTCTTAATTTACTTTTATCAGAGCACAAAGATTTCAGGTCTTACCTCTTTTCTTCAGATCTAACTTTTCTTCTTGGCACAGAGCTTCACAAGTCAAGTGGAATACTGTGCACTAGGGCAACAGATTTACGAACAAAGCTTTCTCTTTTCTGTAATTCCCACCAATCATAGTTTCAGGTCCTGACAACAAAACCATTTGTTGGCACATGGGCAGACCCAAGGTTCAATGCTTACAACAGTGAACCAACAAAACCCTAACTACCGGCCCTTTCGGCAACACCTGCGAAGCAGATGAAGTCTCACCCGAGGTAGAGGCAGGGGTGGTTGCACGACTCAGATATCTGCAACCTTATCTGGGACACAAATATGTGATTGTAACACCTTAATAGAGCAGTTAACAATTATAGTTCATTAATATTCACTCTTATTTTACAGCACAACTAAAACCTAATAATAGATCAACACAGTGTTCACACAGATCCAATAGATTCAAGCACTAATCATACCAACATAGATCAGATCTAGCATTCATTCACATTATTCAACACTAAGATACCATATTAGATTATTCTAATCATATATCAGTGCACTAAGCATTTAACCACATAAACAAGAGAACAACCATAAAGCACAAAGCAACAACAACACGGGATATACATGGTTCACCCCCACCCTAGGGCTACGTCCACCAACTCTTATTCTTTATTTCTTTCTATCAATCTTCTACATGCACAGAGCCATGATATCTTACTCCACAGAGGACAGGATATCTGCGTCCACTCCGCTAGATCCTCCTTCCCTGAGTTAAAACACAAATCCTCTTCGCATTCTCTTACAATCACTTGCACTTAGCCTTGAAAATCTCACACAATATGCACAAAGAAATTACAATCCTCGCTTGCACTTAGCATAGAACCAAAAACCTCTTCTTCGACCTTCTCTTACATCACCTAGAATTCTATTTATACATTACAAAAAGGGCCTAAACAGGGGTAAACCCATGGGCTAACATCCCCATACCTGTTACATAAGCCCAAAGCCCAAAAATCCCTAAAAAGGGGTCGAGATCCCGCGATCTCCACTTCAACTTGCGCCCAGCCTTCGACAGCGTGTCGAAGTCCCAAAAATAGATCAAACATGACCAAGGATCCTCAAAAATTGGTCAAGGGACAACAGTTACATATGTGTACCAGAAGTTGGAAGAAACCTCAGTGATGAGGAGGGGAGATCAGTTAAAGGTCTCATAAACTGCCAAGAGGGTAGAGATGAATTTGTTTATTGCCAGGCGGGAAATGATATGAGATCAGTTGATCTCATAGACTGCTAGGAGGAAAGAAGAGAAATCTTAGGTTTCCAAGTGGGCAAATGAGGAGAAATGAACTCAGCTAGGGGTTCATATCAGCAAGGAGAGTTGATGGAGCAGGGTCAGAAATGCATTATGATCATTGGGGGAATCGAGGTATTCCTGCCAAACAACCAAGTTAAGGCCAGAGTGTGTGCTGCAAGTGCATCAAAGGAAATACACCCAGCAAGGACTGCCAAAGAGAAGGAGAAGGAACATACAATGATGTATTCCCTAGTAGAAAAGGAGGAGAAGGAATTTTTTGTCATTTAGAGGGATATGGGAGTGAAGATGCTAGAGGATCGGTTGAACAATCCAAAACCAAAAAAGGACTACCAGGATGCAGTCATGGAAATGGAACCAAGATGTTAATATAAGGAGTAGCTTGAGGAAGATAAAGATACATCGAAAAGGGAGATGACAAAAGTCAATCTGTCAGAGGATACAAATGAGCAACAAATCAGTGGTGGGACTACAAAGATGAAATATGCAACAGAGTGGCCAGCTAGTGCCATACAATATGAAGATAACATGAATGGTCAGATTGATCAGATTAGTAAGGAGGAGAAAGAGAACACATTTAAATGTGTCCAAGTGATGGAGGAGGAAGAGAATTCAATGGAATTTCTAAAATATTTTAGCCAAAGAGATGAGCATGAGGAAATTGTATAATTGGGATCTACAATAGAAGGAGATGAGCATTTTGGGGAATTGATCAAAATTTTCAGCCAAGAAGTTGAGAAAGAGATAACTACAGATCAAAAACCTACAACAGAAGAGAAGTGAACAACAAATAGCATGGATATTTTTTATCTATCTGAAGAACTAGAGGCCCTAGAGAGAAGGGTAAAGAAGTAAAGTCAGCTAATCCAATGAGTCAAGTTGGAAGTTGATGAAAAGGAGATGCAACAAAATAGGATTAAGGAGAAGAAACAACCATTGGATAAGGTGGACTGGGTGATGAATGAGATAATAATATTGATGGTGAGGCCAGTGGCAGAAGAAGTCAACAAAGGGAAGTTGAGCAAAGAAGAGCCTACCATAGTAGTAGAGGAGAATAAGTACAAAGGAAAAGGAGAAGATGGATAGCTCCAAGAGAAATTATGGGACACTGGAAGGTCTCAACAATAGAGTAGAGGAGATCATGAGAAGGAGCTCATGATTTCCCCAGCAGCGGAGTATGATGTAGGATCATAGTTCCACCTCAGCAATGTGCCAGCATTCCAGCACATCAGTGTGCATTCAAGAGAGAGAGAGACACCAACCCTCCTGTTTTTAAATTTGAAATATGATCCTATATGGATTAATATTGTAAGGTTGAGTGAAAACCAAGCCATACCTTTGTACAGGGAGAAGATAAGGTTTCCTTTAATAGGCCTGAGTTGTACAGATCTTTAGGATGGCCTCGGATCTGAGATATTGATGTCCATTCAATGTAATAGATGAGGTTAGGTGAAGAGAGGAGAAGCTCTAGGAGCCCCTATTTTGTAAAAGGATATTTGTATCAGATCAGAAGACAAGAGAGAGAGTCTCAGAGGAGGAGAGGCCTCAGAAGAAGAACTCAAGGTTGGGAGTTATAAATCCTCTAAGGAGGAAATAGGAGGTAGAATAGTTATTTGAGATATCTTGAGAGAGCTGAGACTCTCCTAGAGTCCATCCTACACATATTGTAATCAAATTTTCATATTAATGAAAAAGACAACATTTTTTCCTCCACATGATTGTTTATGTGTTTATGTGTTTCATGAATGTATGTTGTAGATGTATGATATATTTCATCTGTAGTAGGAAGATATATTTCTTTATCTTTGTTAAGTAATAGAATATTGTTCCAGATTCTTTAGGCTATGTAAGGAGTGCACAATAGTACATTTGAGGTTCCGATGCCAGTGCAAAGAGTGTGCATCTGAACTCTATGGAGTTAGAAAATGACATGCCAGGAGGGTGCACCAAAGTGATAACAACTCAAGGGAAACCTCTAAGTTGTTGAATACCTTAGAGGAGAAATTGTGTATAGGAAGCATAGAGAGACAGATTCACTGAGAACTCTATAGAGCTCTACTACGTGAGCATCGAGAAGGTGCAAGTGTGCACAAGGAGGACTCTCTTTCGAGGTCAAAGAGAAGAACATCATAGGAAGATACTCATAGAGTTGTGGGATATTTTGTAGAAAATTATCAACAAGGTGTGACCTGAGCGAGAGGTTTCTAGAAGGGCACAATATCTATTGAAGGAAGTAGAAGGACCGAGACCCTTAAGAGATTGAGTAAATCCAAAATCTCAGAAGAGATAACGTTAGCCGAAATGAAGACGAGACCTAAGAAGTCGGACTCATGGGAGGAACAAAGGATGAAGCCTTTGAACACTTACAAACTCTTCCAAGTCCGAAGAAATCAAAATCTCAGGAGGAGGAGCGACAACAACTGTCAGATCTATTGTTGGAAGAAATATGGACCAACGAATCCCACGTCCAAACAGGAGGAGAGCACAGAAGAGATTAACAGATCCCATCCATCAAATCTGAAAATGAAGGATCAACAACCGTTGGATCTAGGTAAGGTGAACACACCTTAATATTTTCAAAGTGCATAGGAGAACGGGATAGCTGAAGTTCTGAAGCCAGTCGGGATCGTCTATCATCAAGGTTGACAGGTGGCATAAGATCCACAACTCTGGAGTGAGAGCACTTCGAAATTTTTGTGGTCAAGGAGAAAGAAAAATCATTGAATATCCAAAATAGATCCAGGACATTGGTCATCAAGAGACAAGTGTCAGCAGATCAGAGACTTCGGGGAAAGTCACTTCAAAGGATTTCAAGTGTGGAGTGTGACAAACTCCCGAAGTCCCAAAGGCCTAAGTAGATCGCAACAGTACGTTGTGGGGAGCACGTGGCGAGAGATCCTAAAGCTCAGAGGCGTAACACTCCAAAAGGAAGTCAACGTAGGTGGAGAAGATCTGGACCATCAAATATAGAGGGAAGCGTGGCAGAAATATGTCATCTTCGGGTGAAATCACACTAAGAGGGATGAGAGTGTGCAAGATTTGAAACTCTCAAACCCCGAAGAGCCGAAGTGGATCGTGGCCATCAGATTTGCAGAAGGACACGCGTCAACAAATCATGTACTTCATCTAGAAGTACTTCGAAAATAAGCAAGTGTAGGATTTTGAAAACTCTTGAAGCCCGAAGAGGCTAATTCAATCACAATCATCGATTTGTGAGGGACACGCATAGACAGATCATCGACTTCGGGTGGAAGTACTGTGGAGGAAGAAAGAGCAGAGAGCTAGAATTCCCAAATCCTGAAGAGATGAAGTGAATCACAGTCCTCGATCTATGAGGGACACGCGTCGACGTATCATCGACTTCGAGTGGAAGTACTATGGAGGAAGCAAGGGAAGAGAGTTTGAAACTCTTGAAGCCCAAAGGGATGAAATCAATCATAGTCATCGATTTGAAAGGACGACACGGGTCGATAGATCATGGAGATATAAGAGTGCATGTGAAAGGAGTAAAAGGGTCGTTGACTGATATTCGACCAAGGCAGAAAAGAGGACAGATCTCAGTCGTCGATCAAGAGACAATGCCCGAGATCACAAGATCAACGATGATGCTTAATAGCGGGGATAGAAAGTGATCAGACTTTAAAAATATTAGAGTGGGCCACAATCGAAACCATGGTATTGCAAAAGGGATACGTGGCAGCTGATAGTGAATTGTAGGGAGAAAAGAAGTGTGGTCTCAAACCACTCTTGGACATCCCGCAATCATGTTCTTACGTAAGGTCATATCCTGAGGTCACATGCATGAAGGGGCTAATGGAAAAGGAGTTGGTGCCTGAACTTTGATATTTCGGGAGTGCAAAGGAAGAGGTCACGAGTATCATAGGACCTGCACCAAAAGCTGAGAGTGTCTGTGTTTAATTAAAAAGTGATACCATCAAGTTTTCATAGAGCCGATTTGGCTCGGAGAATCAAAGATCCTAGACCGAGAGGTCGTGCAGCCCCAAGGGAGAGTTGGGAGTCTGCATCAGAATGAGGGACTATAGGCTAGTTGCAACAATCGACACCTTGGACCAAGTCTTTTTTTGAATATCAAACCATAGTTTGGCGATAGGAAACCTTTTTCATGCGGATTTTAATCCTAGCTCAGGGGTGACCTATCGTTGAAATATTATGAGTGACATAGTCTATGGATGGGAGGAATGTCTGAGTCCTTCAAAAAATTGGTGAATTTTCATAATAGATAATTGATTTTCGCAGGATTGTTTAATTATTGTGTGCTCTAATGTTATGTTTTAAATGGGTTCATATTTTGTATGAATTTGCATCTACATATTGTGGTTAAATATGTGCAACGTTACTGCTGATATATATATAAGTATTCCTGTAAGTTAAACTCTATGGTATGATTAGAAGATACCAAGGCATGGTATGATTCACCGAGTGAGCAGTGAAGTAGTCTGTGCATGCAAAGTGATAGGATCATCATGTAGTATGGGATTAATTGCAAACACAACAATACTTTGTCTGCAGAAGCGTTGTGTGCACAACAATGTGTGTGTGTGTGTGTGTGTGTGTGTGTGTGTGTCTACTGAAGGGATAGAAAATGCAGAGGATTTATGAAATTTAGTCTGTTTCTATAATTATATTAAAAGAAGTGTACTCATAGAGTGAGGCTCAATGTGAGTATGGCACAGTACCTTAGGGAAGTGTGCAGTTAATCAATTCTACTTGTAATAGGGAGTGTTATAAGTAGTATCTGTGCACTAGGAATTTTTAAACAGCGTCATCTAGTAGTGAGCTTGGATGCTAGAAAGAATATCCTAGAGGATGAAGTTGATATTGTGTGACGTGGCCCAGTTCGGGAGTCTGGGGGCGTTACAAGCATCCACGCCCACTTCATTATTTTCCATGAATTCATCTCTTGTTGGGTGCTCCAATCAATTGTTGGGTTGATTGCATTGTTGTTGGGTGTCCAATTCATTGTTGGGTTGGTTTGTTTATTTCCTGGGTGTATCTAGATCTGTTGAGCCATTCCTTAGGCATTGGGCTACCCAAAAATCGTTTCTAGTTTCCCACAACTTTGGTTTGTGGTATAAACTTTGATTGTGAAGTATGACTTGAGGAGAATCCCATGCACTCATTCTTCATTTTCCCAAGGATGAGTGTGATATCTAGCTTGAGAAGAAAGATCTCATGCAATTTTTCTCTATTGCACATCACTCATTTCTTAGCGAAAACCCTAACTCTAGTTTTAACCCATCAAACACATAGTGTAACATCCTAGATAAACCCAAATTCTTTTGTTGGCTGTCTCGAGTTGGCCATGTCCTCAAAATTTTCCCTAGCATTATAAAACGTTTGTTAGCAAGTCAGATTCACCTATGGCACATTAAAAACTTTTATTAGCATATCTAGTTCACATATAGAAATTTAAAAAGTTTGCTTACATGCTAAATTCACCCCTGGCATATTAAAACTTTTGCAAGCATATTCAATTCGCCCTGGGATTTTAAATTTTTTTCCCACATATTAAATTCTCCCTAGCATTTTAAAATGTTTTCAACATATTAAATTCACCCGTGGCATATTAAAACTTTTTCCAACATATTAAATTCTCCCATGGCATATTAAAACTTTTGTTAGCATATTAAATTCACCCTTGGAATATTAAAACATTTACCAAAATATCCTTGGATTCTACATTTTTTCCCCGCTATATACACCACTTATGCACTATCAAAATATTTTTCTTTTCATCCTCATAATCATTGGTAAATTCCCTCTATTACTCACACATCTCACAATTGAATTTGACATGAAATCCTATGCTAGAAACATAGTAGTGCTCTATGTGGAGGAGAGATGGCCTGATGGATTGTAGCTAACATGGTTGAATGATGATACATTGAAGAGAGAGTTTACAATTATGTGCAAGAAATATTAGGCAAAGGTTGGATAGAGAATAAGTATTTGCAACATCAAGAAGATAATGAGATCTTAGAGACAAAATTGAGATAAATATAGAGAAATTAAATAATTTCGCATAGGTATCCATTTTGGCAAAGCGAGTGGGTTATGCTCCCCTCGAATATGGATTAGATGGTATCAGAACAGTTGCATCCTTGACTGAGACACTGCTTCTATAACTATGAAAAAAATATTGAAGACCTCAACATGGGAAAATAAAGAAAATATAAGTTGTAATATTTACAAGCCAACAATGTCGAGCTTAGAGAAGAGAAAGAGAGATTGAAAGCATAGGTTAAGATGTTTAACCAGAGGATATTATAAATTGAGAAGCACATGGAGACCTCATCCTAATTTCCACCATTTATAAAGAATAAATTTAAAGAAGGTGAAGACTCCCTTGTAGCAGTTAGAACAGATTGGGAAATAAAAAATCATAACTTGTTTACCTTGGTGAGAAGGTCATCCATATTGACAACTAAAAAGAGGATAGGATTAGGAATGTGATGATGCAATTGCAAAAAGATTTGGTAGAGAAGGAGAAGGCTTTGGAAATGCTTCAAGTAGCTATCCAAGAGTACCGAGGAGAAAGGAAACATTCCATTTCCATTGTATATGCTAGCACCATGATGGAGGCCACCTTGGTAATCCCACCTTCATTAGACACCTCTCAATAGAAAATTGGTGAGTTCGAGAAGAATACTAGAGGTATTCGCTCTAAAATCCTAAAGAAAATGGGATATGACAGAAAAGTGATAGGAAAGAGGAGATAAGGTATATTGAACCCCATCATAGTCACACCTTGGGCAAAGAATGAAGGCCCAAGATTTTATGGTAGAATTGAAAATTCCATCACCACAAAGAAAAAATAAATCGTGAAGGAAACTGACATGCCATAGTTGGCTTTCTCATTAGGAAAAGGAGAAACAGTAATGAGTGAAGGTGTAAAATCACCACCACCTTATACTTTTGGTAGATTGAAGGAGAGTAGTAATGAGGAGAGTTCAAAATCTTATCCCACACCTCCCCTCAAAGAAAAAAACAAACCAATAAGAGAAAGAAAGAAGAAAAAGAAGACCAGGAGGACCACATCAAAAAAAATATTTCTTGTGTGTCACTGATGCAAGAAGAGAGGCCATACCACATGAATTTGTTGATATGAAGAGGCATGTTTATTCTATGGAAATAAAGGCCATTGTGAGAAATATTGTTGGGAGAAGCAATGCATGTTCCCCATACCTAATCATTGCCAAAATTTGAATGGCATGAAGGCTTCTCCAACTTCACAACAAACACAAAGGAACAAAAAGAGGAGGAGTATGCCAACAATTCCTTGTAATAACAACAAGAAATTCTACCACCACTACAATTTGAGTGGTCATTAGAACACAAGGTGTTGGAGACTTCATCCGGAGCTTCACCCTAGAAACCACATAATGAAGAGAAGTGTGTGGAGAATGAAGAATGTGGAAGATGAATATTGGCATGCCTCTCCAATACAAGAGGCAGAATTCATCCAAGGAGAGATAACAGTACTAAAGTCTACATCACCAATGAGATGGACAACAAATTCATGACCATGGAAGCCGAAAATGCAATCAATTTTTTTTGTTCAATATTACATCCAAAGAACCCCTTCTTGGACATGTGCTAGAGAGTGGTGCATAGAGGTTAATGACCTTAGGGGGGTTTTTGGAGAACTCAGGAAGTGCTTGCAAGCATGTGCATGAACCATAGATTTGGTTCCATGCTAGGAAGCAATTGATCCTAGTGGAGGAATGCAACTACACTTGAGGAGTTGTTATGTGATGGTAGCATGTTGGGGTCACACTAAACAAAATAACATTCGACTTGGATTCATTGATAGCTGAGATGGAATATCTCCAAGTCAGAGAGGGATATATGAATGAGTGTTGAGCTAGAGTTCATATTTTGAGATTTCTCAAAGATAAGTGTCAATGAGAATATTGTTGCACTGCAGGGACAAGCCAACCTAGACCAGATCCAGATCCATAGTCAAGGACCAGATATAGTATTCAGATCCAAAGTTAGAGTTATATTTAGGATCTAGCATCAGATCCACATTCCAAAGAATTAGAAAAAACTAATTCAGATTGGTTTCCTAGAGCTTTTGGATACCAAAAATCCTTTCAATGGGGAGGTGTGATCTGAAATAAATGTGGAATAAGGAATGGGTAAGACTCAAAAACTGTAAGACAACATGAAAACTAATCGAGGTGATGTAAGCTATGTAAATCAATGCATGTGAAAAATTGAATAAGACAAATGAGGATGTGAGAGGAAACTTTAAAATAATTGATTAAAATACAAAGACAAAAAGGAGAGAAGTCTAAGGAACGAGAAGTGAAGAGCCATGGTTGTTGAAATTCTCTTACCCCTGGTTGTCACTATTTCTTCACTCTCACTCATACCCAAAGGGATTTTTTTGGCCAAGGAGAGGAGAGCATTGTAAACTGATAGAATTGTAGAAGAAGAATAGATGGAGCACCATTCGACTATTTTTCCCAAGTTGGGTTCCAGGGTAAAAGAAAACCATGTCTCATTAAGTTGTTTTTTCTTTATGTGTTGTGGTTAAATTATCCATTATGTTTTTAATGTAGCTTGTTGGTTAAATCTAATGGATTCTCTCTATCTATTTTGACCGGAGGAAGATTTATTTGTTGCATATTCTTCTAGTTTACTGTGTAAGAGGTTTTCACAAATATTATTATCTAAATGGTGCTTACCCATTACAATCGCTAGTTAATCTTCACCATTGAATGCATTGGGTGAGGGAGATAAATGGTTATCCTTGCAGAGTTGTTGGGAAAACTTACTAAATCAATTTTCTCTCTCTTGGAAGTCGATGCCTCTCTCTGGGAGGTGAACTTGGTTGTATTCCTATTGTATTGAAGTGAAAGAATAATTTTCCTTTCTTGCTAGGCATATCCAATTTTTTTGGGTCGTTTTCTCCATATCCAAGCTATTCTTGAGTGTTGGCATTTATTATAATGCTCTAATTAATATTTAAGTGACCAAATATCATTTATGTTTTCCCATGACTTGGTATCATTGTGTAATTGTTGATTAAGGTTGGTTGTCATTGATGTCAACCCTTGAAGAAAGCCCGGTAACACAAAGGTTTGGGTAATGGACCCAAGTTTGTTTGATGTAAAGATGACACATTATTGTCTTGTCATGGTTGATAAGAAGTACAAATGGATGAACTCCAAAGTGGTCCACTTATGGTGAAATACCTCAAGGGAAGATGCTTTGCAAATTGAGTTATCCTAGAAGTATGGTTAGAGAACCCATGCTTAATTGTGGAATAATGAGATGAAGTTCAGTGAATTTGTGAGTGAAACTATCATAGATGGATAGTGTTTTTCATGCCATTTCCAGTGGTATGTGGAACGTCACATAAATCCTCATGGTTAGATAATTATGGCCATATGAAGTTGAAGAACCCTCATGAGTCATATAGAAGCCCTCAAAAGTCAAGTGTTTGCAAAATAAATTATTTAAATAATAAAATAAATGGAGAAATCCCTAAAATAAAGAAAGTGTAATGCTACAAGAAAGTATAAATAAGAGGCAAATATCTCTCATTTAATCACACTTGAATATCATGGAATATCTATTTTTGTGAAAGGTTATTTGGGCAGGTATTATTGATAGAAACAATTTGCAACAGAAAAAGTGCAGCGGAAAAAGTGTGGCAAGAAAAGTGCAGCAGAAAAATCGTGGAAGGAAAAGTGTAGCAGGAAAAGTGCGGCAGAAAAATCGCAACAGAAAAAGTGTGGCAGAAAAATCGCAGTAGAAAAAGTACGGCAAAAAAAGTGCGGCAGAAAAATCGCGACAGAAAAAGTGCAGCAGAAAAATCACAGCAACAACATGGTTGGGGTTTATTTATGAGAGATATGGCACATCTTGTTTGATGTATGTTTTGTGAGCTAGGGTTTATCTCTTGAGATGGTATTGGATGTTCAGTGTTGTTGCATATATCAGATTTGTTGACAGATACAGTTGGTATTTTGTTGTTGGTATTTGGCATATGGGTATTGGACTTTTGGTTGTGATGTGTTGTTGAAGTTGTTCGTTTAGCTTGAGGCTACATAACAGTGAGGTTGTGGCACATGGTTTGATGTAAGGGTTTATGGTATTTGGTTTATGGATAGAGTGATGAATTGTTAGATAAATTTTGATGGTTATATTGGTGTATGTCTTTGGTATATGGTTGAGGTACATGTTGGGTACATGGTTGAGACAAGTAGTTGATGAGTTGGCACATGGATGAGGTGTATAGCTGATGATGTTGGTACCTCTTGATGAGTCAAGTTTGATGCATGGTTGATGCATGGTACATGTTGGTTCATCTTATTGGTACAGATTGTTTGGTGCAGGTTTATTGGTACAAGTTGTTACAGGTTATCGATACAGGTTGATAGTGACAGGTTGACAGTGGCAGTGGTTGATTCAGTGAAAGTGACAGGTTGTCTACATTTGAAATTTATATTTCATGGCGGTTGGATGAGGCAAGGACAAGTGGTTGTAGCCACCTTCCGGTTATAGTCGGAGAACTTAGGGGATTGTAGCCTCCTAATGGTTGTAGCCAGAGAATTAGGGAGTTGGAGCTTCCCTCAGGTTTTAGCCTAAGAAACTAGGGGCTTAGAGCCTCCTTCCAGTTGCAGCTAGAAAACAAAGGAAATTGGTGCTTCCAATGAATGTAATTCTTCAAGACATATAAGAAAAAGCATTTTGTGGTTTTCTCCTGCTTTGGGTTTCCACGTAAAAACAATGGTGTATTGTGTATGTGTATGATTGTTCATTGTTCATTGTTTATTTACTCTGCAAATATTGGATGATAATGCTACACTGATATAAAAATTTCATTATATGGTTAAAAAAAAAAAAATTACTCTATTACTGAATCACCCCCCCTCTCATTATTCCAACAATTGGTAACAGAGCAGTTTCCTTTAGAAATCAATTTAACCACTGAAAGGTAGATCATGGAGAGAAACAACATGTATAAAAATGGAATACCACAGTTTGATGGACGGAAGTATGCATTTTGGAGCATAAGGATGAAACCATATATACATGCATAGGGATTTGAAATTTGGCAATCAATTGTATATGGATACACAACACTAGCAGTTCCAGGGACAAATGAAAAAGCAATAAAAATCAATCAAAACAACTCCAAATCCACTAATGCAATTTTGAATGGTATTGGAGAATTGGTATTCACCAAAGTTGCACATTGTAAATCCGCTAAGGAGATTTGGGACAGCATTCAAAATATTTATGAAGGAGATTAAAATTCAAAGCAGCAAAGCTTAAAACTTACAGAGGTCATTTCACACAACTAAATATGAAGGAAGATGAGAATATTGTATCTTACTTTTTACTAGTTGATGAAGCAGTAAATGTAATCATGGAATTAGGAGAAGAAATCAAAGAATCTGTAATTGTTCAAAAGGTACTAAGATCTATTCCTATGAGATTTGACCCTTAGATATTAGCACTAGAAGAAAGAGCAGATTTGAACTCAATAAGAAAGGATGAATTACATGGAATATTCACAGCATATGAAATGAGAACTGAACAGGAAAATCTAGATATAAAAGAAGCAACCTTCAAAGCATCCAAAAATTCAAAGAAAAATGGAATGCAAAAATAAAAAGAACATAGAAACAACAGTGATGTCTCGGAAGATGATGAAGAAGTGGCCAACTTTGTGAAAATATTGGACAAGGGAACCAACGACAGGTATAGAGGTAAACTTCCTTTGATTTATTTTAATTGTGATGGTATTGGTCATTTTTCTAAAAAATGTCCTCATAATAAAAAGAGAAATGATGAAGGTTACTCAAATAACAAACAAACATATAAAGGGAAAAGAACCACAAATAAAGCTTTCAAAAAAATCTTATGCACCAAAGAAGACATCTCATCATCATAATAAAATGAGATAAAGTCAGTGACAGTGAGACAGAAAGAGTTCTATTCATGGCAGTAGAAGACTCTGATAAAGAAGACTCTGAAGAAGAATATGAAGAGGCCGAAGAAGAATATGAAGAATCTGAAGAAGAATATGAAGAGGCAAAATTTGACTACCGAGAAGAATTGATTTGTGCCATAGAAGTTATCAGAAGAGAAAAGAAGAAAAGCAAGAAACTACAAGTGAAACTAGACAAGAAAGAAGACACTCAAGAACTAGAAAAAATGATCACAAATTTGAAGGTTCAAATAGAATAAGATAAAAGAATTGAAGAAACACTCAAAGAACAACTAGAAGAAAAAGACAGGATCATTGCAAATTTGGAAGCAGAGATTGTCACATTAAGAAAGGATCCTCAAAAGAAAAATATGCAGAACAACTCAAAAGTTTTGGATGACATTATCAGCTGTCAAAAACCTCAACATGACAAATCTGGACTTGGATACAATCAGACAAAAAAGGGATCAATCTCCAAAACAACAGAGCAAGAAATATATCCAAAAAGAAATGCAGAAAAAATCAAAGGGGGTAGGAAGATCTACAAGGAAGATTACACGGACACTCCTCCACCGAGAAGATTCAGATTTTAGAATCAACAACCAACAGATGGGCCTCAGGAAGAAGAGGAATTCATGAGAGTACCTCCTTTCAGAACATCTTCAAGTCTCAGGTATCAAACTATCTTTTTTGGTTTATGTTATGCATGTAATAATTTTGGACATAAAGCTATGAATTGCAGAGCTAACAACAGAAACATAAACAAATTTGAAATTTATACACAAAAGGGTTATCCAAGAAGGCCTAGTGAAACACAGAGAAGGTTACAAAAAGTTTGAATATTTGAGCACTGAAGTGGAATGTTACAAAACGTGGTTTGTATGTTGATAGTGGTTGTTCAAAACACATGATAGGTGATAGAGATGAGTTTCTTACATTAAGAAAGGAAAGATATGGATTAGTCTCCTTCAGAAATGATGATTCAACTAAAATCGTTAGAAAAGGCACAGTCAGAATTGGGGACAAGATTTCCAAGGCAAGAAATGTTCTACTAGTAGAATATATGAAACATAATCTTCTAAGTGTGAGTCAAATGTGTGACCAAGGTCATAACGTTACTTTTGATTCACAAAAGTGTGAGATAAGAAAAGAAGGTTCGGGAAAATTAATTGCTACAACTGCGAGAACTTCAAGCAACATATATGTGTTAAGTGAAATTGGAAATGAAAAGTGTTGTCTAGGAAACGAAGATGAAAGTTGGTTGTGGAAAAGAAGAATGGGTCACATACATTTTGATGACCTTTTCAAATTCAACAAAAGAGAAGCAGACAGAGAAATTCCCCAGATCACAAAAGCAACCAACACTCTATGAAATCATTGTCAACAAGGAAAGCAAACAAAGACCAGGTTCAAATCAAAGGAATATTCAATGACAAGACCAATGGAAATCGTGGATACTGATCTAGTTGGACCAACTACAACAAAGGGTTTAAAAGGTGAGAAATACTTTATGTTATTAGTTGATGATTATCTAAGAATGACTGCAATTTGCTTTCTCAAGGATAAGTCAGAATCTTTTGAAAACTTCAAGATCTACAAGGAAATGGTTAAAAATAAAATGGATTCAAAAATCAAATGCTTGAGATATGATAATGGAGGAGAGTTCACTTCAAAGGAATTTATGGACTACTGCAGCAGCCATGGAATAAAAAGACAATTCTTTGTTGCTAGGACACCTCAACAGAATGGAGTTGTTGAAAGAAATTACAAGACACTATAGGAAATTGCTCGAACAATGCTAATGGATTCCAAATTGACAAATATTTTTTGGACACGGGAAGTGCATACAATAGTTCACATTCAAAACAGATTAATGCTCAGAAACAACACTGACAAAACTCTCTACGAGCTATGGAAAGGAATACCAACAGATGTGAAGCACTTCAAAGTTTTTGTGAGCAAATGCTACATCAAAAGAGAAGATGCCAGAATGGGAAAGTCTGACTCTTGTGTGGACAAAGGAGTACTTTTTGGTTACTCAATTACAAGAAAATCATACAAGTGTTACAACCTGAGATTAAACAAAGTTGTGGAAAGCATCAACGTAACGATTGATGAAACAGGTAGGAAAGAATTAAAGGAAGAAGAAAATGAATCAATGGAACAACTTTATGAAGAAGAAGCAGAAGATGAAAAGGAAGTAGAAGGGGAAGATGAAGAAGATCCGACGGAAGAAGAATAGCAAGTTCAACAAGTGCCTTGAAAGACACCTAGCAGACGAGTACAGAATAATCACCCTTCAGATCAGATTATCGAAAACAAAGATGCAGGAGTTGAGACTAGAAGAAGAATCCATTCACTAGAACAAACGCACCTAGCACTCTCATCTACGATTGAACCAACCTGTTTTGAAGAGGCCAACAAGGATGAATTTTGGAATAAGGCCATGGATGAAGAATTGGATCAAATAGAGAAAAATGATACTTGGGAATTGGTTCTAAGACCAAAGGATAAGAATATCAGCACAAAGTGGGTATACATGAATAAATTGAATGAATATTGACATGTTACAAGGAACAAAGCTAGATTGGTATGTAAAGGATGTGCATAGGTTGAAGGAATCAACTTTGAAGAGACATTTTCCCCAGTTGCCAGAATTGAAGCAATCTGATTGCTTTTAGCTTATGCATGCTCCAAAAACATTAAAGTGTATCAGATGTGTTGGATTACTAAGAGGGGGTGAATCAGTAATAGAGCAATTTAATCATTTTTAACCATATAATCCAAGTGTTATATCAATGTATCATTATCATCCAATAACTCCAGAGTAAATAAGAAATTAACAAATGAACAATCATACACATACACAGTACACCAGTAATCAACCAACCATGCACCAACCTGTACCAAACAACCTGTAATCAACCTGTGCCATAAAAAAGTGAATCAACCATGCACCAACCTGTACCTCAACCTGTACCATGAACAAGTGCATCAACCATGCAACAAACCTATACAAATAACCTGTCGCAACAACATGTCACAATAAATTACGCAAACAACCTATCACAACAATCTTTCTCATCAGTCTTATCAACCAAATCATATCTACTCACTAAGATCAATCACCAACACAACTCTCAAATATGTGCATCAACCAAGAATAACACAACAACTCATAATCATCACCAAGATCAATATGTGCTTCTAATAATACAAGTATGCTACATCATCCATAAACCATGTATCAACAATACTACTGACAAGTGTCTCCAACCATGCACCAAGTATGTACCAATCATGTATCAACTACTCATCAACTATGACTCATCAATATGTACCAACGTCATCAACTATACACCTCGTGTATGTGCCAACTCATCAACTACTTGTCTCAACCATGTACCCAACATGTACCTTAACCAAAATCCCTCATCAATTTCATCATCCAAATATTATTTGTAACTTTGTAATAGACTTGGTGTATATGATCACATACCTACAAACCTTCCTTAACTTTAACAATAAGAGACTAGCATTTTCATCAAACTTTTCTTTACTCTCACATGACTAGTTTTGGATTAGTCAACAACCCTAACTTGAAATAATAATAACTTTGTACCTATAATGAATAAATATACAAAACTGATACACAATTTTATTCAGTGTGTTTTATGCAATTCCTCAAGGTTTCACTACTTGGAACCTCTCGAAAAAGGAGTTATAGCAAAAATGGCATACCTTGTTGAATTCTAGCTTATTCTAGAGAGAAACCTTGTAGAGCATGCCCCGCATAGAATATTTGTTGAATTGATATGAAACTATTACACAGCATACTACAGACTTTATTCTAACCAACACATTTGGTCTTACTGAATTTGGATATGTTATGAAGAAGTTATGATGTTTTTACTCGAAACACCTTAGAAAGCATCATCAAAAGAATTTATCCTTCCTTGAATTTTGGCCTTCTTTTCTTCACCTTCCCTCAAAAATTCGGCTTAGATATCTTTTGGTTACCTTAGACACCTATATATATTCAATATGCTCAAGTTTTTTCTAAAATCATAGATCCTTGCCTCTTATTTATACTCTCCAAATAGCTTCCTTAAAAACATCTTCTAGGTCACTTTGCCCACTTTCCTTATTTTAGGGTTAACCCACTTCTAATTTCTCTATTAAATTTAT
>JZKD02S1941115.1:464358-487670 GCA_000966675.3 Picea glauca
CTCTCGGCTTGGCGATTTAGACTATGTTTGTCTCTTCTAAACCATTTTAGAATTCATTACTATAATGCTCTGATAATAGTTGTGTGTTTCTTTTCTTCTTATACAATCTAAATTTTCAAGCATAAACTAAGAAGTCACTTCCTCATTTAGCCTTTTCCTCTTAATTGTTTTCATGATTTGGCACTGCATCCTACATTCTTGACCCCATATCCCAAAGGTCATCTTTAGCTCTTCAACAATTTTATTAAAAACCTCAAAACAGACCAAATCTAGTCACCGATTTCCAAAGAAATATCAAGTGACATGACAGAGCCCTCTCTGAGTTGAGAAGGCTAGTGCCTCAGCTCTAAATCTAGTTGAAATAGTTACCTCTATCATTTCTCTATTCAGCCGAACAAATTTATAGAGTGCTAACATTTTGGCGCCATTCCCAGGGATGAAATTTAAAAAATTTCCCTGGGAAGAATGACATGGTTGAGTTCTAAGGTCTGAGAGCGGTAGACACTTAGGCACACATTGGCTGTATTCCTTCTTTTGTGACTCCACTTCATTTCGAAGGCGACTCCACAAATAAAAGAATCTTGAATTTCCAAGAGGCGACCCTGCTCGCAATGCTTCAAGTGCAAGACAGAAACTTCACTAAAATATGAAACCCCTTGACAGGGGTGAGGAAAGGTATCATGAGGGAAAACAGGTACTCAAAATGGGACATCTTACAAAGCATTTTACTTTTCACTTTAAGTTGCCTTTTCTCCTTCCTTGAACATGCCAAACGAACTTTCTTTTACCTATTGTATATTAATAATGATCATGAAAGACTTGCAATTATATTTCCTCCTCTATACGTTGCACATGCATACCCTCACCTTGTCGTTGGTTCTGATAAAACGTTTTCACCTGGGCCACACAATGACAATGACCAAGTTGATGAATCCCGTGAGACTCAGACCAATGTTTATTCCACTGTTCTTGGTCCAACACCCCCTAATTCCTGATATAGATATATACCCTTAAAGATACCCCAAACCCTTCATGATTTACCTCCAAATTACTATGAGTACCTACCTGTGTTTGACGAAGAATCGGATATTATCTCGGTCAAAAATCACATTCAAGGGTTTGAGAATTTTATAGATTTATTCGAGATTGACCATGATGATGTGTGTGTGAGATTTTTCTCTCAATCCTTGAAAGGAGACACCAAACATTGGTTCAAACATTTGCATCCAGAAACTGTTAGCTCATGGGTAGAATTGAAGAAGGTATTCTTAAAGTTCTGGGGAAAAGAGAAATCCTTAGTTCAACAACTCAATGAATTTTATGCCTTGAAAAGGCACACCAATGAATCTATTTATGTGTTTAGTATAAAATTCTCTAGCATCTATTATAATCTGTCCGAAGAAATTCAACCCTCTGAAGTTGCTGCCATGCTCCATTATGCAACTACTCTTCATCCAAATTTTTATTTTCTCCTGATGGAAAGAAGACCTAAGTCCTTACAACAAATGTTTAGTGATGCTCAGGATATTCAGCAAAACATTCAAGCATGTAATCCAATCCAGAATGAGAATTTGAATGCTCAAGAACATGAAAGCAAATGTGAACAGGAAATAGTTGATTGGAATTTTGAGCACCTAATTGACAATATCATAGGTTCTCGCGAAGCTTCCAATGGAAATAATTTTGCAAAGAATTGTATTCCACTTGCTGAGAGAAGGGATGTCGATCTAGCTTTTGATCTATCCCATGATAAGTGGGGGACTTATAATTTTATGCATTTATTCGTAGACAATCAAGAAGATGAGTTTGCAAATCAGTCTATTGAAGATCATGTTGACGTCCCAGAGCTGTTCTTTCTAGATGATATTGCATATGGTACTGATTTACCTATATATAATGAATATGATGATGATTTTGATTATCAATCCTTAGAGCAACCAACTGCATGTCCCCTATCAGAATTCATGTCCCCTATCAGAATTTTTCTTTCAGCGGTATATGAAATGACTCAACCTACATATCATAGTTACAAAGAAGAAAGTGTTGAAGTAGCTAAAGGAAATTATTTACCTTTATTCTTTTCTTCATTCAAATTGTTGAAAGAAAATCCTAATATCATCATTGCGGAGAGTAAATTTGTGCTTATGAAAAACCACGCTAAACTAATGAAGCAGAAGGACAAGGTATCACAACACTCTTTTTTTGTGCCTAAAAACCCTATCACTTATGTTGAAATACAACCATCTGTTGAGAATAAATCGAAGACGGTTTCAAATCAGGTAGGACAGCCCTACCATTATGTTTTGCTTCCTTTGAATTATTGAAGGAAAATATTTGTAGTATCTCAGGTCAGGAATCCTCCAAGAATGAGCGGAGTGGTGATGATAATATTATGAACGATCACATAAAGGGTCATGTCAGCTCAAATTTGCAGTCTATGTTCAGCTATCATCCTGAAAAGGAAGAAGAATTTCCTCCAGAAAGTATTGTTCATTGTCATTTTCTCTCTCCCAAAATCAATATAGATTCTCAACATGAAAAGGTGTTTCAAAGTATTTTCTCTTTCCTTGCGAATGACGTCGTGGTTCAATTTTTAAACAACATAGAAATGGATGAAGATTATGAAACTGCATCTATGGAAGTCTTCAACAATAAGAAAACAAATGACATAGATTTTCGAGAAAGAAACGAAGCAGTATATGCCACGTTTCCATTAGAAAAACAAAAAGATAGTAAAGAGGCAGTGGTTTTATTTGAGTCATTTGAAAATCAGAGTTTTGAAAATTCATCCATGGGAATTCTAGACTGTGAAATAATGCGCATAGTTGGCTTTTCACATTTGATAGAATATTATGAGCAGGAACTTATTTCAATTAATTCATTTGAAAGTCAAAATGGTGGTCCTCAAACAAATTCCCAGAAATTCAATGAAACCAAATCAGAGTTGTTCGATGAACAAGAGGATAGCCTTGATGCATATTATATGGCTGTCATATTTGAAAATGTGCAAGAATATATGAATATTTTTTTGATGTGCATGGACAAGCAGACAAACCTATCACTTCCATTTCATTCGTAAATGTTCTCAGAACAAAAGAAATAGGGCAAAAACAGCTAACACTGATGAAAGATGCTTGCCTTTCAGTTTTTTCTCATCAAGGAGAAATTATTTTTCATGGTCTTCAAGATCCGGTGGCCATCCTATTACAATATTAAGTGAAGGATGAATTTGTTTCATTCATAAGCTCAAATTTTGGATTCAATTTATTTTTTCAGCCACCATCTTTTACATTTTTCTACCAGCTTAAGAAAATTGTGAACAAAGGAAAATCAAGAAGCCAATTGCTTGATTGGTTGCATTGGTACTTTAGCATCACTTGATTCAGTGGTCATCCAAGCAGTTTTAGGGTAGGTAGGGATGTGAAAATAAGCTTTTCAGTCAAGCATTTTCCAATTTGAGTTTTCTAGCACTAAATACAGTCAGTTTTCAATAATGTACTCGGACGTCCAGCATGCAGTTGGAAGCAGTGCACAGAGCTTGGTAGGATCATGGTACACACATGTTTTGGGAAAAACCCAATCGATCAAGTACCGGGTCTATGAGTTCTTTGCTACCTCTCTGGGAGGATAGCATCCCCATTTGGAGCCAATGTTATCACCTTAACAATTTTAATATCAGGATCTAAAAATTTATGAGGTTCTGCGAGACGCTATACCACAGTAGAGGCGTGATAATTTAGGGTGCTTGACTATATCCCATGGAATATGAACGAATATAGCGGAGGCAGGAAGGGATTAGCTCAGTGGACCATCGATCTTGAAGAATCTCAGATCCATGATCGAGGCCCACATCAGACCAACAAATAGAACGAAACTTAACATCACAAAGGCAGACTGAGGAAAACCACTCTGGTTTTGATGGGGAACACGTGGCGCTCTTACACACGCATCGAGGGAGACAGCGGATTTCCCGAAACCATTTTTCCTATGGCCCTGGTGTCACATGGTTCAAAATGTCACATCAATAACTCACGAGAAGAATGGCGGTTGGTTAGATCACCTCACATCACTGGTCCAGGTACTTTCCCAGATGACGTACCAAAGGGACGTCATCACATAACTAATGTGAGGCTCATCATTTGAAGTGTATTGATGAACCATGGCACACCAATGTACTGTGACAGTAATTCATGATCAAAGTACAAAAACCATAAAATCTCAGATATGAAATCATTTTATCCTATTCTAGAAAACTGCCATCTTATGTGTGAGAAAAACAAGCTCGGCATGTGTTCCTGAAATTCTGTAAATTCAAAGGGTGGCCAAATCAAGTTCTCTGCAAAGTCCAAAAGGTATGTATAATACCCATCAAACGGTGTCTTGTGCGACTAGTTTCTCAACTAATGTACCAAGCAGGTCAATAAGTAAGAATGAAAGATGGGTCTTGCAGATACTGGCGACTAAATTTCATACCAAACCTGAAACTAAGACAGAGTCGGGAGTCAAATTAAACCTCGTTATGAGGGATAAAGTCATAAATGTACACGCAGACAACACCTACTGCCTAGCCACAAAGAAGAAGAGGAGAAAAAGGCGAAGGACAAAGGCCAAAACCGAGATGATAGAAAGCGTCGGGGAAAATCTCGATTGGTGGAGTACCCTGGAGGAGGAAATCGCCAAGATGAGGTGAATCCTCCGGTAAAATTTTGGTGTATTTCATAAAGTTTTAGACAGATGTCGGCTTAATAAAAGGGACTGCTGATATGACAGATTGTTTACTAACGGTCCCTTTAAATAATACAATTGTTCTTCCTTTTTGTAACTTGTATCTGTTTTTAGAATTATGAGGAAGTCGAAACATTTTAAATTCCACACGAAATCCCTTTATATATGCTTGGCCTCATCAGTATAGAAGAAGGAGAGAAAGGAGGAGCCTTCCCTTTGTGTAGGAAAACTTTGTAAATCTCTAGGGTTGGAATGAATACATGGATGCAAAGGCAGATTATGGACTTTTTATGAAAAGATTCTAATTGATAACAGGGATGATTTTGAGGATGGAAATTTATTTTAAAATGTAGAAACCTTGGTGAATCTTACTAATCCTTCATATTCCAACTGTAAATGATTGGTGATATTTTTGTAAAAATATTCAAATTTCTAAGGATTTTATATAGTTTTTATAAAATTTTGGCGATTTTAAAGGTAAAATAATTTTATCCTATAGAATTTGGGCGAATCATTTTTAAAATAATGAATCTCGTTTTTGGGAAAACCATGGAAAATTATCCCATGAGCAAAATTTAGCCCCTAAAATCATCTCTGATTGGTGGAGTTATGAGTCTTGTTTTCTCTCATAGTGTGTGATTCCTGTTATTTCGTATTTCATTTTTATTTATTCTGTCTAAATTGAGAAATTAAAAGTCTAGAATTCATTATTCAATGCTCTTAGCTTGGCGATTTAGACTATGTTTGTCTCTTCTAAACCATTTCAGAATTCATTACTATAATTCTCTGATAATAGTTGTGTGTTTCTTTTCTTCTGATACCATCTAAATTTTCAAGCATAAACTTAGAAGTCACTTCCTCATTTAGCCTTTTCCTCTTAATTGTTTTCATGATTTGGCAATGCATCCTACATTCTTGACCCCATAGCCCAAAGGTCATCTTCATATCTTCAACAATTTTATTAAAAACCTCAAAACAGACCAAATCTAGCCACCGATTTCCAAAGAAATATCAAGTGACATGAGAGATCCCTCTCTGAGTTGAGCGGGCTAGTGCCTCAGCTCTAAATCTGGTTGAAATAGTTACCTCTGTCGTTTCTCTATTCAGCCGGACAGATTTACAGAGTGCTAACATTTTGGCGCCGTTGTCGGGGACAAAATTTAAAAATTTCCCTGGGAACAACAACATGGTTGAGTTCTAAGGTCTGAGAGCGATAGACACTTAGGCACACTTTGATTGTATTCCTGCACTGGCGACTCCACTTCGGTTCGAAGGAGACTCCACAAATAAAAGAATCTTGAATTTCCAAGAGGCGACCCTACTCTCAATGCTTCAATCGCAAGACAAAAACTTCACTAAAAGATGAAACCCCTTGACAGGGGCGAGGAAAGGCATCATGAGGGAAAAAAGGTACTCAAAATGGGACCTCTTACAAAGCATTTTACTTTTCATTTTAAGTTTCTTTTGCTCCTTCCTTGAACATGCCAAAAAAACTTTCTTTTACCTATTGTATCTTAATAATGATCATGAAAGACTTGCAATTATATTTCCTCCTCTATACGTTGCACATGCATACCCTCACCTTATCACTGGTTCTGATAAAATGTTTTTACCTGGGCCACGCAATGACAATGACCAAGTTGATGAATCCCGTGAGATTCAGACCAATGTTTCTTCCATTGTTCTTGGTCCAACACCCCCTAAGGCCTGACATAGATATATACCCTTAAAGCTATCGCAAACCCTTCATGATTTACCTACAAATTACTATGAGCACCTACCTGTGTTCGACGGAGAATCGGATATCATCTCGGCCGAAAAGCACATTTAAGGGTTTGAGAATTTTACAGATTTATTCGATATTGACCATGATGATGTGTGTATGAAATTTTTATCTCAATCCTTGAAAGGAGACACCAAACATTGGTTCAAACATTTTCATCCAAAAACCATCAGCTCATGGGTAGAATTGAAGAAGGTATTCTTAAATTTTTGGGGAAAAGAGAAATCCTTAGATCAAAAACTCAATGAATTTTATGCCTTGAAAAGGCACACCAGTGAAGTTATTTATGTGTTTAGTAGAAAATTCTCTAGCATCTATTATAATATGTCCAAAGAAATTCAACCCTCTGAAGTTGTTGCCATGGTCCATTATTCAACTACTCTTCATCCAAATTTTTCTTTCCTCGTGATGGAAAGAAGACCTGAGTCCTTACAAAAAGTGTTTAGTGATGCTTAGGACATTCAGAAAAACATCCAAGCATGTAATCCGATCTAGAATGAGGAGTTGAATGCTCAAGAACATGAAAGAAAATGTGAACATGAAATAGTTGATTGGAATTTTGAGCACAGAATTGATAATATCATAGGTTCTCGCGAAGCTTCCAATGGAAATAATTTTGCAAAGAACTGTATTCCACTTGTTGAGAGAAGGGATGTCTATCTAGTTTCTAATATGTCCCATGATAAGCGGGAGACATATAATTTTATGTATTTATTCATAGACAGTCAAGAAGATGAGTTTGCAAATCAGTCTGTTGAAGAGCATGTTGATGTCCCAGAGTTGTTCTTTCTAGATGATATTGCATATGGTACGGATTCACCTATATATGATGAATACGATGATGATTGTGATGATGAATCCTTAGAGAAACCAACTGCATGTCCCCTATCATAATTTTTCTTTCAGCGGTATATGAAATGACTCAACCTACATATCATAGTTACAAAGAAGAAAGTGTTGAAGTAGCTGAAGGAAATTCCTTACCTTTGTGCTTTTCTTCATTCAAATTGTTGAAAGAAAATCCTAAGATCATCATTGAGGAGATTAAATCTATTCTTATGAAAAACCACGCTAAACTAATGAAGCAGAAGGATAAGGTATCACAACACTCTTTTTGTGTGCTTGAAAACCCTATCACTTGCGCTAAAATATAGCCATCTGTTGGGAATAAAATTGAATACAGTTTCAAATCAGGTAGGACAACCCTACCATTATGTTTTGCTTCCTTTGAATTATTGATGGAAAATATTTGTAGTATCTCAGGTCAGGAATCCTCCAAGCATGAGCGGAGTGGTGATGATAATATTATGAAAGATCACATAAAGGGTCATGTCATCTCAAATTTGCAGTCTATGTTCAGCTATCAGCCTAAAAAGGAAGAAGAAGTTGCTCCAGAAAGTTTTGTTCAAGGTCATTTTCTCTCTATTGAAATCAATATAGATTCTCAACATGAAAAGGTGTTTCAAAGTATTTTCTCTTCCCTTGAGAATGACGTCATGGTTCAATTTTTAAACAACATAAACATGGATGAAGATTTTGAAACTGCATCTATGGAAGTCTCCAACAATAAAAAACAAATGACATAGATTTTCGGGAAAAAAATGAAGCAGTATATGACACTTTTCCATTAGAAATAAAGAAAGATAGTAAAGAGGCAGTGGTTTTATTTGAGTCATTTCAAAATCAGGGTTTTGAAAATTCATCCATGGGAATTCTAGATTGTGAAATAATGTGTTGTTGGTTTTTCACATTTTCTAGAAGATTATGAGCAGGAACTTATTTCAATTAATTCATTTGAAAGTCAAAATGGTGGTCCTCAAACAAATTCCCAGAAATTCAATGAAACCAAATCAAAGTTGTTTGATGAACAAGAGGATAGCCTTGATGCATATTATATGGCTATCATATTTTAATATGTGCAAGATATTATGAATATTATTTTTGATATGCATGGACAAGAAGACAAACCTATCGTTACCATTTCATTCGAAAATGTTCTCAAAACAGAAGAAATAGGGAAAAAACAACTAACACTGATGAAAGATGCTTGCCTTTCGGTTTTTGCTCATCAAGGAGAAATGATTTTTCATGGTTTTCAAGATCCGGTGGCCATCCTATTATAGTCTTCAGTGCAGGATGAGTTTGTTTCATTCATAAGCTCAGATTTTAGATTCAATTTATTTTTTCAGCCGCCATCTTTTACATTTTTCTACCAGCTTAAGAAAATTGTGAACAAAGGAAAATCAGGAAGCCAATTGCTTGATTGGCTGCATTGGTACTTTAGCATCACTTGATTGAGTGGTAATCCAAGAAGTTTTAGGGTAGGTAGGGATGTGAAAATAAGCTTGTCGGTCAAGCAATTTCCAGTTTGAGTTTTCTAGCACTAAATATAGTCGGTTTTCAATAATGTACTCGAACATCCCACATGCAGTTGTAAGCAGTGCATAGAAATTGGTAGGAGCACGGTACACACATGTTTTGGGAACAACCCAATGGATTAGGTACTGGGTCTATGAGTTATTTTCTACCTCGATGGGAGGAGAGCATCCCCAGTTGGAGCAAATGTTATCACCTTAACAATTTTTATATCGGGATCTAAAAATTTATGAGGTTCAGCGAGACGCTACACCACAGTAGAGGTGTGATATTTTAGGGTGCTCAGAGTAGCTCGGAGGACCGTCTATCTTGAAGAATCTCATATCCACGGTCAAGGCCCACATCGAACCAACAAATAGCATGGAACTTAACATCGCAAAGGAAGACTGGGGAAAACCACTCTGGTTTTGATGGGGAACACATGGCACTCTTACACATGCATTGATGGAGACAGCAGATTGCCCGAAACCACTTTTCCTATGGCCCTGATGTCACATGGTTCAAAATGTCACATCAATAACTCGCGGGAAGAATGGCGGTTGGTCAGATCACCTCACATCAACAGTCCAGGTACTTTCCCAGATGACGTACCAAAGGGATGTCGTCACATAAATAAATCAAGGCTCATCATTCAAAGTGTATTGATGAAGTGTGGCACACCAACATACTGTAACAGTAATTCGTGATCAAATTACAAAAACCATCAAATCTCAGATATGAAATCATTTTATCCTATTCTGGGAAATTGCCATCTTATGCGTGAGAAAAACAAACTCGGCCTGTGTTCCTAAAATTTTGTAAATTCAAAGGGTGACCAAATCAAGGTCTCTACAAATTCAAAAAGGTATGGATAATACCCATCAAACGGTGTCTGGCATGATTGGGTTCTTAACTAATGTACCAAGAAGGTCAATAAGTAAGAATGAAAGATGGGTCTTGCAGATACTGGCGACTAAATTTCATACCGAACCTGAAACTAAGACAGATTCGATAGTCAAATTAAACCCCGTTATGAGGGATCTCGTCATAAATGAACACGCGGACAACACCTGCCACCCAACCGTAAGGAAGAATAGGAGAAAAATGTAGAGGATAGAGGCCAAAACCGAGATGATAGAAAGCATCAGGGGAAATCTTGATTGGTGGAGTACCCTGGAGGAGGAAATCGCCAAGATGAGGTGAATCCTCAGGAAAAATTTTGGTGTATTTCAGAAAGTTTTCGACAAATGTCGGCTTAAGAAAAGGGAGTACTGATATGACAGACCATTTACTAACGGTCCCTTTAAATAATACAACTATTCTTCCTTTTTGTAACTTGTATAAGTTTTTAGAATTATGAGGAAGTCGGAACATTTTAAATTCCACACGAAATCCCTCTATATATGCTTGGCCTCACGAGTATATAAGGAGAGAAAGGAGGAGCCTGCCCTCTGTGCAACAAAACTTTGTAAATATCTGGGGTTGGAATGAATACATGGATGCAAAGGCAGATTTTGGATTGTTTATGAAAATATTCTAATTGGTGGTGTTATGAGTCTCGTTTTCTCTCATAGTGTGTGATTCTCATTATTCTGTATTTCATTTTTCTTTCTTCTGTCTAAATTGAGAAATTAAAAGTCTAGAATTCATTATTCAGTGCTCTTGGCTTGGCGATTTAGACTATGTTTGTCTCTTCTAAACCATTTCATAATTCATTACTATAATGCTTTGATAATAGTTGTGTGTTTCTTTTCTTATGATACCATCTAAATTTTCAAGCATAAACTCAGAATTCACTTCCTCATTTAGCCTTTTCCTCTTAATTGTTTTCATGATTTGGCAATTCATCCTACATTCTTGACCCCATAGCCCAAAGGTCATCTTCATCTCTTCAACAATTTTATTAAAAACCTCAAAACAGACCAAATCTAGCCACTGATTTCCAAAGATATATCAAGTGACATGAGAGAGCCCTCTCTGAGTTGAGCAGGCTAGTGCCTTAGCTCTAAAGCTGGTTGAAACAGTTACCTCTATCATTTCTTTATTCATCCGGATAGATTTACATAGTGCTAACATTTTGGCATCGTTGTCAGGGATGAAAATTAAAAAAAATTCCTGGGAAGAACGACATGGTTACGCTCTAAGGTCTGAGAGCGGTAGACACTTAGGCACACATTGGCTATATTCCTACTCTGATGACTCCACTTCGGTTTGAAGGCAACTAGACAAATAAAAGAATCCTAAATTTCCAAGAGGCGACCCTGCTCTCAATGCTTCAAGTGCAAGACAGAAACTTCACTGAAAGATGAAACCCCTTGACAAGGGCGAGGAAAGGCATCATGATGGAAAACAGGTACTCAAAATGGGACCTCTTACAAAGAATTTTACTTTTCATTTTAAGTTGCCTTTGGTCCTTCCTTGAACATGCCAAACGAACTTTCTTTTACCTATTGTATCTTAATAATAATCATGAAAGACTTGCAATTATATTTCCTTCTCTATATGTTGCACATGCATACCCTCACCTTTTCGTTGGTTCTGATAAAATGTTTTCACCTGGGCCATGCAATGACAATGACCAAGTTGATGAATCCCGTGAGACTCGGACCAATGTTTCTCCCATTGTTCTTGGTCTAACACCCCCCAAGTCCCGACATAGATATATACCCTTAAAGATACCCCAAACCCTTCATGATTTACCTCCAAATTACTATGAGTACCTACCTATGTTCGACGAAGAATCGGATATCATCTCGGCCGAAAAGCACATTCAAGGGTTTGAGCATTTTATAGATTTATTTGAGATTGACCATGATTATGTGTGTATGAGATTTTTCTCTCAATCCTTGAAAGGAGACATCAAACATTGGTTCAAACATTTGCATCCAGAAACCGTCAGTTCATGGGTAGAATTGAAGAAGGTATTCTTAAAGTTCTGTGGAAAAGAGAAATCCTTAGATCAAAAACTCAATGAGTTTTATGCCTTGAAAAGGCACAACAATGAAGTTATTTCTATGTTTAGTAGAAAATTCTCTAGCATCTATTATAATTTGTCCAAAGAAATTCAACCCTCTGAAGTTGCTACCATGCTCCATTATGCAACTACTCTTCATCCAAATTTTTCTTTCCTCCTGATGGAAAGAAGACCTGAGTCCTTACAACAAATGTTTAGTGATTCTCAGGACATTCATCAAAACAACCAAGAATGTAATCTAATCCAGAATGAGGAGTTGAATGCTCAAGAACATGAAAGAAAATGTGAACAGGAAATAGTTGATTGGAATTTTGAGCACAGAATTGACAATATCATAGGTTCTCGTGAAGCTTCCAATGGAAATAAGTTTGCAAAGAACTGTATTCCACTTGTTGAGAGAAGGGATGTTGATCTAGATTTTGATACGTCCCATGATAAGCGAGGGACTTATAATTTTATGTATTCATTCGTAGACAATCAAGAAGATGAGTTTACAAATCAGTCTATTGAAGAGCATGTCGACATCCCAGAGTTGTTCTTGCTACATGATATTTCATATGGGACTGATTTACCTATATATGATGAATACGATGATGATTGTGATGATGAATCCTTAGAGAAAACAACTGCATGTCCCCTATCAGAATTTTTCTTTCAGTGGTATATGAAATGACTCAACCTACATATCATAGTTACAAAGAAGAAAGTGTTGAAGTAGCTGAAGCAAATTCTTTACCTTTATTCTTTTCTTCATTTAGATTGTTGAAAGAAAATCCGAAGATCATCATTGAGGAGAGTAAATATGTGCTTATGAAAAACCATGCTAAACTAATGAAGCAGAAGGACAAGGTATCACAACACTCTTTTTTTGTGCCTGAAAACCCTATCACTTGCGTTGAAATACAACCATCTATTGGGAATAAAATCGAAGATGGTTTCAAATCAGGTAGGACAACCCTACCATTATGTTTTGCTTCCTTTGAATTATTGAAGGAAAATATTTGTAGTATCTCAGGTCAGGAATCCTCCAAGCATGAGCAGAGTGGTGATGATAATATTATGAATGATCACATAAAGGGTCATGTCAGCTCAAATTTGCAGTCTATGTTCAACTATCATCCTGAAAAGGAAGAAGAAGTTGCTCCAGAAAGTATTGTTCAAGGTCATTTTCTCTCTACCGAAATAAATATAGATTCTCAACATGAAAAGGTGTTTCAAAGTATTTTCCCTACCCTTGAGAATGACGTCGTGGTTCAATTTTTAAACAACATAGACATGGATGAAGATTTTGAAACTGCATCTATGTAAGTCTCCAACAATAAAAAAACAAATGACACAGATTTTTGGGAAAGAGACGAAGCAGTATATGCCACTTTTCCATTAGAAATACAGAAATATAGTAAAGAGGCAGTGGTTTTATTTGAGTCATTTGAAAATTTATCCATGGAAATTCTAGACTGTGAGATAATGTGCGTTGTTGGATTTTCACATTTTCTAGAAGATTATGAGCGGGAACTTATTTCAATTAATTCGTTTGAAAGTCAAAATGGTGGTCCTCGAACAAATTCCCAGAAATTCAATGAAACCAAATCAGAGTTGTTTGATGAACAAGAGGATAGCCTTGATGCATATTATATGGATGTCATATTTGAAGATGTGCAAGAATATATAAATATTTTTGTTGATATGCATGGACAATCAAACAAACCTATCATTGCCATTTCATTCGAAAATGTTCTCAAAACATAAGAAATAGGGCAAAAACAACTAACACTGATGAAAGATTCTTTCCTTTCGGTGTTTTCTCATCAAGGAGAAATGATTTTTCATGGTTTTCAAGATCCAGTGGTCATCCTATTACAGTCTTCAGTGAAGGATGAATTTGTTTCATTCATAAGCTCAGATTTTGGATTCAATTTATTTTTTGAGCCGCCATCTTTTACATTCTTCTGCCAGCTTAAGAAAAATGTGAACAAAGGAAAATCAAGAAGCCAATTGCTTGATTGGTTGCATTGGCACTTTAGCATCACTTGATTGAGTGGTCATCCAAGCAGTTTTAGGGTAGGTAGGGATGTGAAAATAAGCTTGTCGATCAAGCATTTTCCAGTTTGAGTTTTCTAGCACTAAATACAGTCAGTTTTCAATAATGTACTCGGACGTCCCGCATGCAGTTGGAAGCAGTGCATAGAGCTTGGTAGGAGCATGGTACACACATGTTTTGGGAACATCCCAATGGATCAGGCACTGGGTCTACGATTTCTTTGCTACCTCGCTGGGAGGATAACATCCCCAGTTGGATTCAATTTTATCACATTAACAATTTTTATATCGGGATCTAAAAATTTATGAGGTTTAGCGAGACGCTATACCACAGTAGAGGCGTGATAGTTTAGGGTGCTCGGCTATATCCAATGGCATAAGAATGAATATAGAGAAGGCAGGAAGGGAGTATCTTGGTAGACCATCGATCTTGAACAATCTCAGATACACGGTCGAGGCCCACATCGGACCAACAAATAGCACGGAACTTAACATCGCAAAGTCAGACCGGGGAAAACCATTATGGTTTTGATGGGGAACGTGTGGCACTCTTACACACACATCGAGGGAGATAGAGGATTTCCTGGAACCACTTTTCCTATGGCCCTAATGTCACGTGGTTCAAAATATCACATCAATAACTCGCATGAAGAATGGCGGTTGGTCAGATCACCTCACATCACCGGTCCAGGTACTTTCCCAGATGACGTACCAAAGGGACATCATCGCATAACTAACTCGAGTCTCATCATTCGAATTGGATTGATGAAGCATGGCACACCAATGTATTGTGACAGTAATTCATGATCAAAGTACAAAAACCATCAAATCTCATATATGAAATCATTTTATCCTATTATGGGAAATCGCCATCTTATGCGTGAGAAAAATAAGCTCGGCTCGTGTTCTTGAAGTTCTGTAAATTCAAAGGGTGGCCAAATAAAGGTCTTTTCAAAGTCTGAAAGGTATGGATAATACCCATCAAACGGTGCCTGGAGTGACTGGGTTCTCAACTAATGTACCAAGCAGGTCAATCAGTAAGAATGAAAGATGGGTCTTACAGATACTGGCGACTAAATTTCATACCGAACCTAAAACTAAGACAGAGTCGACAGTCAAATTAAACCCCGTTATGAGGGATCTCATCATAAATGAACACGTAGACAACACCTACCACCCAGCCGCAACGAAGAAGAGGAGAAAAAGGTGGAGGACAGAGGCCAAAACCTAGATGATAGAAAGAGTCGGGGAAAATCTGGATTGGTGGAGTACCCTGGAGGAGGAAATTGCCAAGATGAGGTGAATCCTCAGGTAAAATTTTGGTGTATTTCAGAAAGTTTTGGATAGATGTCAGCTTAAGAGAAGGGAGTCCTGATATGACCAACCGTTTACTAACGGTCCCTTTAAATAATACAATTGTTCTTCCTTTTTGTAACTTGTATTTGTTTTTAGAATTATGAGGAAGTTGGAACATTTTAACTTCCACACGAAATCCCTCTATATATGCTTGGCCTCACGAGTATAGAAGAAGGAGAGAAAGGAGGAGCCTTCCCTTTGTGCAGGAAAACTTTGTAAATCTCTAGGGTTGGAATGAATACATCGATGCAAAGGCAGATTTTGGAATTTTTATGAAAAGATTCTAATCGGTGGTGTTATGAGTCTTTTTTTCTCTCATAGTGTGTGATTCATGTTATTATGTATTTCATTTTGCTTTCTTCTATCTAAATTGAGAAATTAAAAAGTCCAAAATTCACTAATCAATGCTCTCGACGTGGCGATTTAGACTATGTTTGTCTCTTCTAAACCATTACACAATTCATTACTATAATGCTCTGATAATAGTTGTGTGTTTCTTTTCTTCTGATACCATCTAAATTTTCAAGAATAAACTCATAAGTCACTTCCTCATTTAGCCTTTTCCTCTTAATTTTTTTCATGATTTGTCAATGAATCCTACATTCTTGAACCCATAGCCCAAAGGTCATCTTCATCTCTTCAACAATTTTATTAAAAACCTCAAAACAGACCAAATCTAGCCACTGATTTCCAAAAGAATATCAAGTGACATGAGAGAGCCCTCTCTGAGTTGAGATCTAGTGCCTGAGCTCTAAATCTGGTTGAAACAGTTACCTCTGTTGTTTCTCTATTTAGTGAGACAAATTTACAGAGTGCTAACATTTTGGCGCCGTTGCCGAGGATGAAATTTAAAAAATTTCCCTGGGAAAAACGACATGGTTGAGTTCTAAGGTCTAAGAGAGGAAAACACTTAGGCTCAAATTGGTTGTATTCCTTCTCTGGCGACTCCACTTCGGTTTGAAGGCGACTCCACAAATAAAATAATCCTGAATTTCCAAGAGGCGACCCTGCTCTCAATGCTTCAAGTGCAAGACAAAAACTTCACTGAAAGATGTAACCCCTTGACAGGGGCGATAAAAGGCATCATGAGGGAAAACAGGTACTCAAAATGGGACCTCTTACAAAGAATTTTACTTTTCATTTTAAGTTTCCTTTGCTCCTTCCTTGAACATGCCAAACAAACTTTCTTTTACCTAATTTGCTAGAAGATTATGAGGAGGAACTTATTTCAATTAATTCGTTTGAAAGTCAAAATGGTGGTCCTCAAACAAATTCCCAGAAATTCAATGAAACCAAATCAGAGTTATTTGATGAACAAGAGGATAGCCTTGATGCATATTATATGGTTGTCATATTTAAAGATGTGCAAGAATATATGAATATTTTTGTTGATATGCATGGACAAGTAAACAATCCTATCGTTGCTATTTCATTCGAAAATGTTCTCATAACATAAGAAATAAGGGGAAAACAACTAACACTGATTTTTCATGGTTTTCAAGATCCGGTGGCCATCCTATTACAGTCTTTACTAAAGGATGAATTTGTTTCATTCATAAGCTCATATTTTGGATTCAATTTATTTTTTCAACCGCCATCTTTAACATTTTTATACCAGCTTAAGAAAAATGTGAACAAAGGAAAATCAGGAAGCCAATTGCTTGATTGGCTGCATCACTTGATTGAGTGGTCATCCAAGCAGTTTTAGGGTAGGTAGGGATGTGAAAATAAGCTTTTCGGTCAAGCATTTTCCAATTTGAGTTTTCTAGCACTAAATACAGTCAATTTTCAATAATGTACTCGGACGTCCCGCATGCAATTGGAAGCAGTGCACAGATCTTGGTATGAGAAGGGTACACACATGTTTTGGAAACATCTCAATGGATCAGGCACTGGGTATATGAGTTCTTTGCTACCTTGCTGGGAGGATAGCATCCCCAGTTGGAGCCAATTTTATCACCTTAACAATTTTTATATCAGGATCTAAAAAATTATGAGGTTCAGCAAGACGCTATACCACAGTAAAGGTATGATATTTTAGGGCCCATGGCTATATCCCATGGCATATGAATGAATATAGCGGAGTTGGGAAGGGATTCAGAAGACCGTCGATCTTGAAGAATCTCAGATCCACGGTCGAGGCCCACATCAAACCAACAAATAGCACGGAACTTAACATCACAAAGGCAGATCGGGGAAAACCACTCTAGTTTTTATGGGGAACGCATGGCGCTCTTACACTCTCATTGGGGGAGACAATGGATTGCCCGAAACCACTTTTCTTATGGCCCCGATGTCACATGGTTCAAAATGTCACATAAATAACTCGCGGGAAGAATGGTGGTTGATCAGATCATCGATCCAGGTACTTTCCAAGATGACGTACCAAAGGGACACCATCGCATAACTAAATCAAGGCTCATCATTCGAAGTGGATTGATGAAGCATGGAACACCAACTTACTGTGACAATAATTCATGATCAAAGTACAAAAACCATCAAATCTCAGATATGAAATCATTTTATCCTATTATGGGAAATCGCCATCTTATGCGTGAGAAAAAAAAGCTCGGTCTATGTTCCTGAAATTTTGTAAATTCAAAGGGTGGCCAAATCAAGGTCTCTGCAAAGTCTGAAAGGTATGGATAATACCCATCAAATGGTGTATGGCGTGACTGGGTTCTCAATTAATGTACCAAGCAGATCAATAAGTAAGAATGAAAGATGGATCTTGTAGATACTGGTGACTAAATTTCATAACGAACCTGATACTAAGACAGAGTCGGGAGTCAAATTAAACCCCATTATGAGGGAGGTCATCATAAATGAACACGCGGACAACACATGCCACCTAGCCACAAAGAAGAAGAGGAGAAAAAGGTGGAGGACAGAGGCCAAAACCGAGATGATAGAAAGCGTCGAGGAAAATCTCGATTGGTGGAGTAACCTAGAGGAGGAAATCACTAAGATGAGGTGAATCCTTAGGTAAAGTTTTGGTGTATTTCATAAATTTTTAGACAGATGTCATCTTAAGAAAAGGGAGTCTTGATATGACAGACCGTTTACTAATGGTCCCTTTAAATAATACAACTGTTCTTCCTTTTTGTAACTTGTATCTATTTTTAGAATTATGAAGAAGTCGGAACATTTTAAATTCCACACGAAATCCCTCTATATATGCTTGGCCTCATGAGTATAGAAGAAGGAGAGAAAGGAGGAGCCTGCCCTCTGTGCAGGAAAACTTTGTAAATCTTTGGGGCTGGAATGAATACAGGGATGCAAAGGCACATTTTGGAATTTTTATGAAAAGATTCTAATTGGTGGTGTTATAAGTCTCGTTTTCTCTCATAGTGTGTGATTCCTATTATTTTGTATTTGATTTTGCTTTCTTTTGTCTAAATTGAGAAATTAAAAGTCCAAAATTCATTATTCAATGATCTCGGCTTGGTGATTTAGACTATGTTTGTCTCTTCTAAACCATTTCATAATTCATTACTATAATGCTCTGATAATATTTGTGTGTTTCTTTTCTTCTGATACCATCTAAATTTTCAAGCATAAACTCAAAAGTCACTTCCTCATTTAGCCTTTTCCTCTTAATTGTTTTCATGATTTGGCAATGCATCCTACATTCTTGACCCCATAGCCCAAAGTTCATCTTCAGCTCTTCAACAATTTTATTAAAACCCTCAAAATGGACCAAATCGAGCCACCGATTTCCAAAGAAATATCAAGTGACATGAGAGAGCCCTCTCTGAGTTGAGTAGGCTAGTGCCTTAGCTCTAAATCTGGTTGAAACAGTTATCTATGTCGTTCTTCTATTCAGCCGGATAGATTTATAGAGTGCTAACATTACCTACACCATACCAAACAGTAAGTTGTCAAATTTTTATATTTCATCTACTCCTTTCGATTATGATATGTTTATTTACAGTGACCTACAATCCTCACAATTATTTCTTCTAAGACATTTTGACTGTTTTTTTTATTATTGTTATCGATTAACTATTAAGATATATATGCTTCAATTTGTACTATAGAGTAGTGTGTACTGAATAACCATGGAAAATAATTACACACCATTTAACGAAAATGGTCAAAATTTCTCAAACTTGAATCACTCGACACCATACACTAGCCTCTAAGTTGTTTTGTAGACAAAATGTCAATCTTTGAAATTCACCACTAAAAAAATAATGCCAACCACTTGTCATCCACAATTGAGTTGGGTTGGTTTAAATTATGGCGTGTTGATTTGCATCTACATACAACGGTCACAATTTTATGCTACTTACAATGGTCGCAATTTTATTTTCTAAGACACTTTGGCATGTTCTCATTTTTCATTGTCTGACTAGTAGATTTCATCATGTTATCGTAGATTTCGTCATGATTTTTTTTATATTTTAGATATTGATCCTTATTAATAGTTTATAAACAAGTTACATCAACTATAAACTAAAGTTAATCACTACATCTAGAATTACGTGTGATTATAAAAGATTGAGAGAAACAACATCACATATAAGAAAAGGGTATGTGGATTTTATTAAGAAGGTTGAAACAAATATACTTTATTTATATTGGAAGACTATGGTATATAATCATAAGTTCATTTTTGTTACACATTATTTTCTTCACCCTCATGATTGTTAATTATGTAAACCTATATGTTGCCTTCAAAGAGGTCAGTGTCTTGAATTCTTGAAGAAAGAAGGGAGAAGAACTTTCCTTGAGAGAAGAAGTTGTGTTTTCCTCTGTAAAACCCCTATTTTGGAGGATTTCCGCAGGCTACACCATAGATGGGGTGCAGAAATGCCTGATTTTTGCAAGTTGCACTATAGCTAGGGCGCAAACTTTCTGCAGGTTGCACTATAGACAGGTCGTGACTGCCTTCGTACGTGGGAAAAATGAGCATTTTCTCAATGCTTCTAGAAGGAGAAGCTTCTATGGTGAGGTGGCCTCCGAATGGTTTAATTCTTACTCTCTTTCATGATTTAGTGGGATCATCCTAACTTCCTCACCTTATCCTCTTTAGCTTATAAAATGAGAGGAGATCTCATGGAGAAAGTTAGCTTGATTGGGTTGGAAATTATTTGAGCTTGTTAGATTGGTTAGATTGGATTTGAGCTTTGCTTTGTCAAGATAGATTGTGAGTAGCTATGAGATCCATGGTCTCAGAATCCTTGGAGCAGGAAGTGTGTGGGAAGCAAGGAACTGTTGGAAGTAACCTTACGACATCAAGGCATCCGGTTGTAATCTCTCTTCCTATTATTAATATAATACAGTGGCCCATAGAATTATCTTTATTTTATTGCATAATTCCTTGATCATATGCATAGGTTATCGTTGAATATACTCTATCTTCTTTCACTTTGGTTGGTTTGTGTCTCATTGCAGGATCAGTATCACAAGAGCACCAGAGCAAAACAGGAACAACAAAGACATAAGGAAGCGACATTTAAAGGTATGTCTATCGTCTTTTGTTCAGTAGTAAATTTGACGATTAGAGCCTAGGGAAAGCGCCATGTCCTGTCGTGTTTTGTTCTAGATCTAGGTGGATCTAGGGGGATTATTCTATGTCTGCATTCACCGATTTACCCGATAAAAATTTGTTAAAGGTGCTTAGTCATAAGCCAAGAAAGTTAAAGGTGGGTAACCATAAGCTAAGATGGTTGAAGGTGGTTAGTTAAAAGAGATTGTTATGTGCCAAATCATGACATAGATAACATCTTTATAATAAGGTCATATGTGTACAAATGTTTTCTTTATATAATAACGACATATATACCTAACATAAGTTTAGGGTTAGTGTTTTTGTATCTTATTGTTATAAACATGAGTTTCCTCCCTATCTTATATATACCATAACTTATCATTTATCAAAATAACAATCAACTTCAAGATTTTATTCATGGATATTTCTTCCTTCATTTAATTGAATTACTAAGTGCTATCCAACCATTAGGTGTGCAAGTATCCCAACCATTATTGTCACTATTATATTATTTTCAATTTATGCAAGTGTGATCTCATTTGGGTACTAGGGATGTAACAAGTGGTATCAAATCTTCAATCAAGCTTTGTTGGTGTTTTTTTGCTAGTTCTTAAAAACAAAAGAGAGAAGAAAATGACAATCAATTACTATCATTTCACCGATCAAGGTTGAGTTTCAAGAGCAATTCCATATCTTTATCAATGAAAAGAGAGAGAAATTATAGCTACAATTGAAGGGAAAAGGGTCTGTGGATTCCATAAACCTAGAATATTATGGAATCCACGTACCCTTTTCCATAGAATATACTAACTAGATCCAAAAACCAAATACATGAAATATGGTACTACACATATAATATATTATCAAGAAAAAAACAAGCTACATGAAATTTGGACATTTCAACAAAAATTTACAAGTTAAATGAGTACATCAATAAAAAAAAAGCATACTAACCTTGGAAGTTCAAAATCTGACCTATGTAGATCGAGAATTGTATTTGTTCAACCAGTGGGTGACGAAAAAAATAAATAGCTCAAACAAAAGCCAAGAACAGTGTCGCAACTATAGAAATTGTGTCGCAAAGTCTCTTAAAGTCAGGTATATATATATATATATATATCAAATAGTCAACTAGTCGTTAACACCGACAAATGAGATAGGAAAAATTTTCGTCGCTATTGCCACGAAAGTTCATCACTATTGCAACGAAAGTTTGTCGCTATTTCCACAAACCTTCCTGGCAATAGCGACGAAAATCTTGACTAGGTTAAAATAACCTATTCATGGATATTGCGACGAAATTTTGTGGCAATATCGACAAAAATCCCACCCTATTTAAAAAAAAGATGAAACTAATGGAAACGTGGAAACATTTCATGGAATAATCCGCCCATATGTACTAGTGTGTCACAACAACTTGTCCAAACAACCTATCACGACAACCTTTATCATCAATCTTATCAACCAAATCAGATCTATTCACCAATATCAATCACCAAGACAACTCTCAAATATGTGCATCAACCAAGCATAACACAACAAGTCACAATCATCACCAAGATCAATATGTTCTTCTAATAATACAAGTATGCTACATCATCCATAAACCATGTGTCAACAATACTACTGACAAGTGCCTCCTACCATGTACCAAGTATGTACCAATCATGTATCAAATACTCATCAACTATGACTCATCAAGATGTACCAACATCATCAACTATACACCTCATGTATGTGCCAACTCATCAACTACTTGTGTCAACCATGTACTCAACATGTACCTTAACCAAAATCCCTCATCAATTTCATCATCCAAATATGATTTGTAACTCTGTAATAGACCCGGTGTATATGATCACATACCTGCAAACCTTCCTTAACTTTAACAACAAGAGACTAGCATTTTCATCAAACTTTTATTTAGTCTCACATTACTAGTTTTGGATTAGTCAACAACCCTAACTTAAATAATCATAACATTGTGCCTATAATGAATAAATATCTAAAACTGATACACAATGTTATTTAGTGTGTTTTATGCAATTCCACCAGGTGTCACTACTCGGAACCTCTCAAAAAATGAGTTATAGCAAAAATGGCATACCTTGCTGAATTTTGGCTTGTTCTAGAGAGCGACCTTGTAGAGCATGCCCCACCCGAAACATTTGTTGAATCGATCTGAAAATATTACACAGAATAATATAGACATTATTCTAACTAACACATTTGGTCTTACTAAATTTGGATCTGTTATGAAGAATTTATTATGTTTTTACCCGAAATACCTTAGAAAGCATCATCAAAAGAATTTATCCTTCCTTGAACTTCGGCCTTCTTTTCTTCGCCTTCCCTCGGAAATTTGGCTTAGATATCCTTTGGTTACCTCAGACACCTATAGATATTCAATATTCTCAAGTGTGTTCTAAAATGAGAGAGCCTTGCATTTTATCTATACTCTCCAAGAAGCTTCCTTAAAAACATCTTCTAGGTCACTTTGCCCACTTTCCTTATTTTAGGGTTAACCCACTTCTAATTTCTCCATTCAATTTATTATTTAAATAATTTATTTTGTATTCACT
>JZKD02S1941115.1:488474-499496 GCA_000966675.3 Picea glauca
GCATGGTTCCAGGGGCAGAATGAGTGATATGATTTCAGTATTGTATCATAGTGTTTTCATCAATGCCAAAGGGGGATATTGTTGATTAAGGTTGGTTTTCATTGATGTCAACCCTTGAAGAAATCCTAGTAGCACAAAGGTTTGGGTAATGGACCCAAGTTTGTTTGATAAAACATGACTCATTATCGTCTTTTCATGGTTGATAAGAAGTACAAATGGATGAACTCCAAAGTGGTTCCCTTATGGTGAAAGCCCTCATGGGAAGACGCTTTGCGGATTGAGTTATCCTAGAAGTATGGTTAGAGAACCCATGCTTAATTTTTGAATAATGATATGAAGGTCAGTGAATTTTTCAGTGAAACTATCCTGTATGGATAGTGTTTGTCATGCCATTTCCGGTGGTATGTGGAACTTCACATAAATCCTCAAGGTTAGAGAGTTATGGCCATATGAAGTTGAAGAACCCTCATGAGTCATATAGAAGCCCCCAAAAGTCAAGTGTTTGCAAAAGAAATTATTTAAATAATAAAGTAAATGGAGAAATCCCTAAAATAAACAAAGTGTAATTCTACATGAAATTATAAATAAGACATGAATCTCTCTCATTTAATCACACTTGAATATCATTGAATATCTATTTTTGTGAAAGGTTATTTAGGCAGGTATTATTGATAGAGAAAATCTACAGTAGGAAAAGTGCGGTAGGAAAATTGCGATAAAAAAAGTGTGGCAAGAAAACTACGACAGAAAAAGGGCAGCAGAGAAAGTGCAGTAGAAAAAGTGCGGTAGAAAAATCGCAGCAGAAAAAGTGCGGCAGAAAAATCAAGGCAGAAAAATTGCGGCAAAAAAAGTGCGACAGAAAAAGTGCGATCGCGGTAGAAAAATCGCGGTGGAAAAAGTGCGATAGAAAAAGTGCGGTAGAAAAATCGCAACAAAAAAAGTGTGGCAGAAAAATCGTGGCAACAACATGATTGGGGTCTATTTATGAGAGATATGGCACATCTTGTTTGAGGTATGTTTTGTGAGCTAGGGTTTATCTCTTGAGATGGTATTGGATGTTCAATATTGTTGCATATATCAGATTTGTTGAGGGATACAGTTGGTATTTTGTTCTTAGTATTTGGAATATGGGTATTGATCTTTTGCTTGTGATGTGTTGCTGAAGTTGTTGGTTTAGATTGAGGCTACATAACAGTGAAGTTGTGGCACATGGTTTAATGTAAGGGTTTGTGGTATTTGGTTTATGGATAGAGTGATGAATTGTTAGATAAATTTTGATGGTTATATTGGTGTATGTMTTTGGTATATGGTTGAGGTACATGTTGGGTACATGGTTGAGACAAGTAGTTGATGAGTTGGCACATACATGAGGTGTATAGTTGATGATTTGACACATACATGAGGTGTATATTTGATTATTTTGGTACATCTTGATGAGTCAAGGTTGATGCATGGTACATGTTGGTTCAGGTTATTGGTATAGGTTGTTTGGTGCAGGTTGATTGGTACAAGTTGTTACAGGTTATTGGTACAGGTTAATAGCGGTAGTGGTTGATTCAGTGACAATGATAGTTTGTCTACATTTGGCATTTATATTTCAAGGAGGTTGGATGGGTCAAGGACAGGTGGTTGTAGCCACCTTCCAGTTGTATCCAAAGAAATTATGGGGTTGTAGCCTCCTTCTGGTTGTAGCCAGAGAATTAGGGAGTTGGAGCTTCCCTCGGGTTGTAGCCTGAGAAACTAGGGGGTTCGAGCCTCGTTCCAATTGTAGCTGGAAAACAAAGGAAGTTGGTGATTCCAATGAATGTAATTCTTCAAGACATATAATAAAAATCATTATGTGGTTTTCTCCCGCTTTGGGTTTCCATGTAAAAACATTGGTGTATTTTGTATGTGTATGATTGTTCATTTGTTCATTGTTTATTTACTCTGCAATTATTGGAGGATAATGCTACACTGATATAACACTTGCATTATATGGTTAAAAAGGATTAATTTACTCTATTACGGATTCACCCCCCTTCTCAGTAATCCAATAGTAATAACATTCATGACCTATTCTTTGTTTCCCATGAATTCCTCTCTTGTTGGGAGCTCCAATCAATTGTTGGGTCAATTGCATTTTCATTGGGTGTCCAATTCATTGTTGGGTTGGTTTGTCTATTTCCTAGGTGTATCTAACTATGTTGAGTCATTCCTTGGGTGTTGGGCTACCCACAACTCATTACTAGTTTTCGACGACTTTGTTTTGTGGTATAAAATTTTCTTGTGAAGTTTGACTTGAGAAGAATCCCATGCACTTGTTCTACGTTTTCCAAAGGATGAGTTCGATCTCTAGCTTGAGAAGAAATATCCCATGCATTTTTTTTCTCTATTGCACATCATATTATCTCTGAGCGAAAACCATAACCCTAATTGTAACCCATTAAATGCATAGTATAACGTCTGAGATAAACCATAATTCTTTGCCTAGCTGTCTGGAGTTGGCCATGTCCTCAAATTCACCCATGGCATTTTAAAACATTTTTCAATGAGTTATATTCACCTATGGCACATTAAAAACGTTGATCAACATATCCAATTCACCTCTAGAAATTTAAAACATTTTCCTACATACTAAATTTTCCCCTAGCATAATAAAACGTTTGCCAACATATTAAATTCGCCCTCGCATTTTAAAATGTTTTCCCACATATTAAATTCACCCTAGAATTTTAAAATGTTTAGCAACATATTAAATTTTCTTGTGGCATATTAAAACTTTTGCTAGCATATTAAATTCACCCTTGGCATATTAAAAAATTTACCAACATATCATTGGAGTCTGCACGTTTTCCTGGCTCTATCCACCACTTGTGCACTGTCAAAAAATTGTTTTGGGCATCCTCATTGGATTAGTAAGAGGGGGGGTGAATCCGTAATAGCAATTTAATCATTTTTCACCATAAAATGAAAGTGTTATATCAATGTAGTATTATCATCCAATGGTTGCAGAGTAAATAAACAATGAACAAATGAGCAATCATACACATACACAATACTCCAATGTTTTATGTGGAAACCCAAAGTGGGAGAAAACCACAGAATGTTTTTTCTTATATGTCTTTAAGAATTACATTTATTGGAAGCACCAACTTCCTTTTTTTTCCAGCTCCAACCCCCTATTTTCTCAGGCTACAACTTGAGGGAAGCTCCAACTCTCCAATTCTTTGGCTACAACTAGAAGGAAACTACAACCCCCTATGTTCTCTGGCTACAACTAGAAGGTGGCTACAACTACCTGTCCTTGCCTTGTCCAACCGACCTAAAATATAAGTGCCAAATGTAGAAACTGAATATGTCACTAAGAAACCTATCACTGTATACTCATCAAACAATCTGATCTGATCACATATACCTCAAATGTAGAAACTGAATATGTCACTGAGAAACCTTTCACTGTATACTCATAAACCAATCTGATCTGATCACATATACCTCAAACGTAGAAACTAAATATGTCACTGAGAAACCTATCATTGTATACTCATCAACCAATCTGATCTGATCACATATACATCAAACACTATACCACAATTTTGTACCCCAAACCACGTGCTAGAATCTCATTGTTATACAACCTCTATCTGTACCAATAACTTCAGCAACATACTTCAACCAAAATCTCTCAAACATGAACCAATACTAAACTTCAATAGATTTGCCTCAGATCAAATCTATAGCAAGACATAAACTCCCAAGAGGGCATCCAACATATTTACAAGGAAAACCCTCAACTTGATTCATAGATTCAACACTACACATATGAGAACCATACCTTTTTTTTCTTCTTGTAGCATTATGTTGCCGCAAATCCACTACCGTGATTTTTCTGCCGCACTTTTCTTGCCACACTTTTCCTGTTGTGATTTTGCTACTGCACTTTTTATGCCGCACTTTTCCTAGCACACTTTTTCTTCCGCACTTTTCCTGCCGCACTTTTTCTTCCACACTTTTTCTTCCACAGTTTTCCTGCCACACTTTTTCTGCTGCACTTCTTCTACCGCACTTTTTCTTCTGCAGTTTTCCTACTGCACTTTTTCTGCTGCACTTTTTCTGCCGCACTTTTTCTGCTGCACTTTTTCTACCACACTTTTCTCTATCAATAATACCTACCCAAATTACCTTTCACAAAATTAGATATTCAATGATATTCAAGTGTGATTTGAATGAGAGACCCTTGCCTCTTATTTATACTTTTGTGTAGCTTCCTCAAGGGGTTACCTTCTAACCATCTTAACCCACTTTCCTTATTTTAGGTTTAACCCACTTATAACCACTTGTCCACTTAACTTAACCATTTTCCATAATTAGTAAGTTATCCATTAACTTTATTATTTAAATAATTTCTTTTTCATCCTCTTTGACTTATAGTACACTCATCACTTCACTTTATTATTTAAATAAATTCTTCTTTGCAATATCTTTGACTACTTTGACCCTTTGGGGCTTCTAGATGACTCATGAGGGTTCTCCAAATTCACATGGCCATAACTCTCTAACCATGATAAATTATGTGATGTTCCACATGCCACCGGAAATGGTATGGCATGTACTATCCATATATAATATTTTTACCTACAAATATATCAAAACTCATACCATTATCCATAAAACAAAGTTGGGTCCATTACCCAAACCTTTTTGCTAACAGAATTCGCTACCGAACTTTCTTCAAGGGTTGACATCAATGACAACCAACCCAATTAATCAACAATATCCCCCTTTTGCATTGATGGAAACACTCTGATGCAATACTAAAGTCATGTCATGCAATACTGAAGTCATATCACTCATGCTCTTCTTGTGACGATCGCTCCCCCCTAGAACCATGCATCTGTGCTCTACATATGATAAATCTCTCCCCCTTTTTCATCAATGGAAAAGGTATCTTTCCATCTGGGGTTGTTCCCCCTAACTGAACTATCCTTGGGGATACTCCCCCTAATTGAACTCTTCCTGAAATTGATCTCCCAACCTGAACTGTCATCTTTATGGTGCTTCCTCATGTAAATCTAAGACATATAAAATAAGCATTCAAAATCATTCATTTTGGAGTAGAAATTACTCCGAGTCTCTGGAAAAGATAGTCAAAGGCTTCTTGTGGAAGCGGTTTTGTAAAGATGTTTGCCACTTATTCTTTTGTGCCCACATATTCAACTTTGATGTTCTTATCTGCAACCTATTCCCGTAGAAAGTGATATTTGTTGGAATGTTCTTTGTCTTGGAGTGCATCACCGGGTTCTTTGAGATACTGATGGCGCTTGTATTATCACAATAGATTGGAATGGGCTCATCATACTCAACCTGTATATCTGTTAGAGTTTGTTTCATCCATAGAACCTGTGTACAACATGTTGTTGCTGCAATATATTCTGCTTCGGTTGTAGATAAGGATACTGGTGATTGTTTCTTTCTTATCCATGATACTAAACACTCACCCAAGTAGAAAATTTCTCCACTGGTTCTTCTTCGGTCATCAATACAACCTACCCAATCTGCATCTGTGTATGAAATAAGTGATAGATCCTTTCCTTTTGGATACCATAATCCAAAATCTTCTATTCCTTTGAGATATCTGAAAATCCTCTTCACTGCTATGACATGTGATTCCTTTGGTGTTGCTTGAAATCGTGCCACCTATTCAATTTTCTGCATTACATCTAGTCTATATGTTGTCACATAAAGTAAGATACCAATCATTGACCTGTATTTCCTCTGGTCTGTAGACTTTGAATCGTCATCTTTGTTCAACTTGCAACTGGTTTGCATAGGAGTGATAATTGGTTTGCAATATTCCATTCCGAACCTCTTTAGCATTTCTCTGATATACTTAGTTTGAGAAATAAAAATTCCTTGGTTGCATTGACGTATTTGAAGACCCAGAAAGAAGGATAGTTCTCTGAGTAATGACATTTCAAATTCATCTTGGATATCCTTTGCAAATTTCTGTCTTAACCTATCATCATTGCTTCCAAAAATAATGTCATCGACATAAAATTCAATTAATAAAATATTATCTTGAGTTACCTTGATGTAGAGGTTTTTGTCTGCACTTCCTTTTCTTAACCCTAATTATTGTAGATATTTATCCTGTCTAGAGTACCATGCTCTAGGAGCCTGTTTTAGACCATACAAGGCCTTCTTCAATTTGCACACGTAATCTGTGTTCTCTGAAAACTGAAATCCTTCTGGTTGTTTTATGTAGACTTCTTCTTCAAGTTCCCCATTCAAAAAAGTTGATTTCACATCCATCTGATACACTTTAATATTCTTGGAGCATGCATAAGATAAAAGAAACTGGATTGCTTCCATTATGGAAACTAGGGAAAAATTTTCTTCAAAGTTGATTCCTTCAACCTATGTGTATCCTTTACATACCAATCTAGCTTTGTTCCTTGTAACATGTCCATCTTCATTTAATTTATTTCTAAATACCCACTTTGTGCCAATCACATTCGTATTCTTTGGTCTTGGAACAAATTCCCCAAGTGTCATTCTTCTCTATTTGATCAAATTCTTCATCCATGGCCTTATTCCAAAATTCATCCTTGTTGGCCTCTTCAAAACTATTTGTTTCAATCATAGATGAGAGTGCTAGGTGTGTTTTTTCTAGTGAACAGATTTTTCTTCTAGTCTCAACTCCTGCATCTTTGTTTCTGATAATCTGATTTGAAGGATGATTCTTCTATACTCGTTTTCTAGGTGTCTTTGGAGGCACTTGTGTTGGATCATGTTGTCATTGATTCCAAAGGTGTGATTGATTGATGTCATTGATTTATGTCAAATGATTGATTGTTTTATTGATGCCAAAGGATGATTGAATGATCTCAAATGATTGATTGTTTTATTGTCGCATAGGTCAAAGGTTTGATCTTAGTATATTGATGGATGAATGAGTTATCATTGATACATAATGCATAGATGAAAATGGATCATTATGGCTTATATGATGCAATGTTGGATTGATGAATCATTATAGTATTATCATGGTTGATAAATCATACAAATGGATGAACTCCAAAGTGGTCCCCTTATGGTGAAATCCCTCACAGGAAGACGCTTTGTGATTGAATTATCCTAGAAGTATGGTTAGAGGACCCATTCTAGTATGTGGAATAATGACATGAAGATCAATGAATTTGTTGGTGAAACTATCCTAGATGGATAGTCATTGTCATGCCATTTCCAGTGGTATGTGGAACATCACATAAATCCTCATGGTTTAAGAGTTATGGACTTACAATGTTGAAGGACCCTCATATGAAGGCTTGAAGCCCCCAAGATCAAAGAATTTAAAGTGCCTTAAAAGAAGAAACCATTATTTAAAATGATAAAGAAAAGTGACTAAGCCAAGGAGATTATTTAAATGATTAAGTAAGGTGAAAAAATCAAGAAGGAATATTTAAATGATAAATTAATGGAGAAATTTCTAATTATGGAAAGTGGTTAACCCTAAAATGAGGAAAATATGTTAAGTGACCTACAAATGGGTTAAGAGACCTAGAATATGAAAGTATAAATAAGAGGCTAGGATCTCTTGTGTAATGTACACTCGAGGAAGAATATCTTTTGGAGTATTAATGGAGAGATTCTTGTGAGAGCATCTTTGGTGTGGATCTCTTGAGCATGATTGAATATCTATTCTAAAAAAGAGAGTGTGAGGAGGATCTCATGGATGCATCAAAGTTTCGGCAATATCTGAGATCTTGACAGAAAAACTATCGGAGCTTCAGAAACTCTAGTTTCTGAGGTATACGCAGGATGTAATGGGCCAAAGCACATATATACATGGGTTGTGGTCGGCCAGTATGCGTACACACGCGGTCTGTATGAGGAAAGGATGCATACAGTTGATAAAATCATGGAGATCTATGTTTTAGTTGATGACTGACTATTGAAGACTGAAGCAGGCTCCATATCTGCACTCTATGGGCTTAGATCTGCCACTGAAACTCTAGTATGGTTACATTATTGTCTTGATGGTTACTATTGCATGTTGTGTTGTGAATTCTTAGGGAATTCTTGGTATGGCTGCTATGATGTGATTTATGCTGGTTGATGAAGTGAGCAGTACTCTTGTGATTCATTGGTGATATGATAGCTATGGTATACTGGTTTCTTATACATGATTAATTTATCATTCATATTGATTGGTTGTGGAGCATGAGTAAGCTATTGGAAAGCTTGGATATGTTGTGACTAGCTAGTGGTCACTTTGGATAGTGGAAGACAGAAGAAATTATGCTTGTAGGTTGCAGAGGATTTAAGTATGTGATGAAAAGGATAAACCCTAATAGCTCAGAAGGTATACGCAGGTTGTTGTATACATTGGTCGCGTACATACGCGGGTTGTATTGAGCCAGGGTGCATACACACGTGGGTTTCACTACTAACAGGTCGCATACCTGTTACAGATTGATATATGTGGAGGATTGTTGCCTCATATCAGTTGGTGATGAGGATGTAAGATGAGTCTTGCGTATAGAGATGGTGCTCTTGTAGATTTTTACTCTATTCAATTGTTGCTGAAAAACCCCAAGGATTGTAGTCTGTAATAAAAAGAAAATTGTACATACATCTTGTGTTCTTTGTGTTCCTTGTGGTGATGACTTATTGATGATCTATGATGCGATATATGCTATTGATATATGTTCACATTTAATTGGTTATAAATGACGACAATGATTAATGAGTAAATTTTGAATTCTAACTAATGAGTTTTGTGTAAGAGGGAAGTTTTGGAAAAAAGAGCCCCACATTCATTTACGCCCCACCCCCCACCCCCCCTCTTAGTGTGGTAGGTGTGTCCAACAATTGGTGTCAGAGCAGGCCTTCACTACAAGCCTTAACAAGCTTGAAGGAGATCCATAGACACACAAATGGATGATGAAATACCAATCCTTGAGGAGGAAAACTATTCTATTTGGAGAATAGAGATGAGAATACATTTGAAGACAATGGGGGAAGCTATTTGGAAGGCAGCCATTGGTGGATCAGTTTCGTTGAAGAACAAGTCAAAGTTTGCAGCTCAAATGGAAGTAAATGAAAATGATGCATTGGCTCTCAAGACCATTCTTAGTGGACTCTCAAGCCCTATCAAAGAGAGCATGGGACAATGCACTTCCGCCAAGGATCTATGGCTAAAGCTAGAGCAGAGATATAAAAGCAAGAAGGAGAAGGAAGATATTGAAGATCACTCCATCAAGATCATTAAAGGTAAAGAATCTCCAAAAACCCTTGATTGTATTATTTCTAAATGTGATCTTGAAAACATTTCAAGTGAAGATAGCACAAAGGAAGATCTCAAAAGTATTTCAAATGAAGGTATAGAATCTCCAAAGACTCTTGATTGCAATTATTCAAAATGTGATGATGTTGAATATTTCTCAAGTGAAGAAGAAGATCTAGAAATAGTTGGTATAAAGTTTGATGGAAGTTATCCCATGGAAAGAATAGAAGAAGATCTATTAGAACTTCAAAAAGAAGTTGAAGAGGGTTTATATAGATATATCAATGATCATTATTATACACACTATAACTATCTTTTGGATAACACTAAGAAGTTTCTTAGGAGAAGTCAGAGGCACATCTTGAAGTTAAAGGGAATGCTCAAAGAAAAAGAAGAGAGAAATAAGACTCAATTAGAAGAAAAGGAAGAAAATATCACAAGAATAAAGAATGAAAAAGAAGATATGAGGTAGATGATGAGATTAGAAAAAGTTTTGAAACTATTTTCCATCTCAAGACCCAAATTGAAGAAGCCAAAAGGGTAGAAGAACTATTGAAGAATCAAATTAATGAAAAGGAAGAGTCATGTGATAAGTTAGAAGTTGAAATTTTTGACCTTAGAAAGAAGATAGAGCATTCAAACAAATTCTTGAATAGCTCACAAATCTTGAATGAGATCTTGGAAAGTCAAACATCACCATATGATAAATCAGGTCTTGGATACAAAGAAGAAGCTACACATGCTGAAGTGAGCACATCAAAGAAGCATGAGGTAAGTCCATCAAATAAGGAAGAAAATGCTGAAAAACAACCATCTACACAAGGCAAGGAAAATTTCAAAAGAACAAAGAAAGGAAAACATCAAGAAGCTATCTTTGGGACACCAAAGCAAAGGTATGAAAGTATTTTTCATGGGCATTGTTATTCATGTAGTGAATATGGTCACAAAGATTTTGAATGTAGATATTATGAAAGAAGATATAATGGAAGATTTTATAACACCATAAGGTGTTGGAGATGTGATCAAGTAGGACACATTGTTGTTCATTGTAATTCCATGAGATGCTACAACTGTAGTGGATTTGGCCACAAATCCCAGGACTGTCGGAACACAAGAAGAAATTCCATGATGAGGACTTCACATAGCATGGCTAGAATAAGGAATGAAGTAAGAAAGGGAGACATCTTTGAAAAAATGGACGCTCAGAGCTCAAGTTCTGAGGAGCAAGGACATCTACAGAAGTTGGTGAAGAAGACAGAGTATCCAAAACAGAATGAAAGACTGAAGGGAAGTTCAAATGTGTCATCTACTTAGGCATACACAGGTGACAGTGGTATCTGTCACATACATACATGGGCTGAACTTGAATAGGTCACATGTAAATCCTAACCTTGTACAATATCTACTACAAACTGATATTCAGAAAAGAACAGAAAATATACAATGGAAAATACAAACATTACACAGAGATTTTTCACCTGGAAACCCAAACCGGGAAAACCAGCATATATTATATTGATACATTGCTTTACACTGTTTGCAATACAATATACATATAGGAGCCAATGGCATCCAAAACCCTAACCCAATGACCTGGATTAGTCCAAAACCCTAATTCCTTAACCGGAAATAGAAAAACCATCGGCAAAAACCATGTGCCGAAAAACCACCTAATATCATGTGGTCCCGGAAATATGTCGTCCCGGAAATATGTCGGCTCAGCGAAAATATGTCGGCCCAAAAAAAAAAAA
>JZKD02S1941116.1:8903-24064 GCA_000966675.3 Picea glauca
CAAGACCAGATATCATGTATGGGGTTAGTCTCATTTCTAGATTCATGGACAAACCAAAGGAATCACATTGGAAAGCTGGAAAAAGAGTTCTAAGGTATATCGCTGGAACAAAGAGATTTGGAATTTTGTATGCATCTTCAGATAATTACAAACTGATTGGATATACGGATAGTGACTGGGGAGGTAGCATGGATGATAGAAAAAGCACTTCGGGGTATATCTTTCATCTAGGATTGTGAGCTATCTCTTGGGCTTCACAGAAACAACCAATTGTGGCACTCTCATCAGCTAAAGCAGAATATATTGCAGCCACATCAGCATCTTGCCAAGCAGTATGGATGAGGAGAGTACTTTCAGATTTGAGGCATCCACAAGAAGAACCTACACAAATTTATATTGATAATAATTCTGCAATCGCTTTATCTAAAAACCATGTCTTTCATAAACGGAGCAAGCATATTGAAACACGATACCATTTCATTCGAGAATTGGTAAACAATGGTGACATATATCTTGAGTTTTGCAGGTCCAAAGAACAACTAGCAGACATTTTCACAAAGCCGCTTGCAAGGAATGTTTTTGAGCATCTCCGGGAGGAGATTGGTATTGCAGACATACATGGCAGTGAAGATTAAGGGGGAGTGTTGGTGACATGGATCACCAGATTTATTAATCTTCCCTGCCATTAAATTTTGTCAACAACTCTCCAACTCCCGCATTAATTTCTTCCCTCCTTCTTCTACATTCTTCTAAGTATCTGGACGCTTCTGCTAGTTAGCGTATTTGTGAAGCTTCTTCTGTCTCTAAAAAACAACCTTGTTTTGTAAATGCAGTTGTTGCTGAGTACTCTGTTTTCTGAATGAATGCATACTCTGTTCTCTGTAGCGCTGCTCTTACTCTGTTTTCAATGGATGTACTCTGTTTTATAACATTCATATATAAATTGTATAGCGTACAGATATAAATTGTTTTTTTTTTAGATGTTCTTTGCTCCAGCACTTCACCCAATGCCATCAAACTTACAATAAGAGGAAAACGAAATGCACAAGAATGACTGAAATAATAATTCATATTCATTGTATTGTGATATATATCATGGCGTTGCAACTTACCCAATCTATCACATAACATAGTTGCAAGTTGTCAATCTACACATGAAAACAATATTATACTTACAACTGAAATAATAATTCATATTCATTGTATTGTGATATATATCATGGCGTTGCAACTTACCCAATCTATCACATAACATAGTTGCAAGTTGTCAATCTACACATGAAAACAATATTATAGTTACAACTGAAATAATAATTCATATTCATTGTATTGTGATATATATCATGGCGTTGCAACTTCCCCAATCTATCACATAACATAGTTGCAAGTTGTCAATCTACACATGAAAACAATATACTTAAAGGGACCATATGCAAGGAAGACCTTTCAATCTGTTATTAACGCAGATGCACTTTTATTCCGGCACAGTCTGAAAGGATTAGTTATTGCATTCTGAATCCTGCGAACTCTTGGTGGAAGGTTTGGAGCTATTGATGTTACTAGTACTGCAACTACTATCGGAGTTAGTGGAATCCTTTCTACAGAAGCTCTCTTAATTAACAGAATTTGAAGAGGCCTCAGACTCACATTCTATGAGGGATACTAGATTTTGCACCATATGAATACGTGAAGGAATACGCAAGGGAAGCACTTTTCCCTTGTAGAACAATTCATTTGGATGACTAATTAGATCAATCGCGTTCGAAACGCTGGGAGCCCTCGAAATGGAGATCTTGAACTTGAAATCCATGTCAAAGTATGGGACATTTGGTAGAATACCCGAATGCACTGTGGCTATCGATGAAATACATACCACCCTCCATGAATCTAAATTATTACTGGTGTAAATATGGGTGATATGATGGTCACGGCTCGTGTAAATATGGGTGATGGTCATATATTTATTACTTCATAACTTTATTTCCATGCATGGAAATATTTTCCTTTTAGAAAAAACTAAATGACCATGTAGAAGAAATAGGCAATAAGATGGAAGGAATACCTTATGGGTAACATGATTATTGCCCACTGATACGATTTAATAGTTGAATATAGTGGTTTCAGGATGTTAAATATTGGTAGAGGACTTTATATGGAAAAGGATAGGATAGTGAAGTGAAGGAAAACATCATCTCCCATTCAGATCCTTACCTAAAGCAACGAATGTTTAGGTAGGACTCATAAATGAATGGGTAAATTGGAATAGACTAGTAATGTGAATGGTAAATGATTTTTTCCATAGTTTTAATTTGCATGGTTTACAGCTTGGTGAAAGTTTGCATGGTGAATAATTGTCTAAAAATCAAAGTACACAAAAGAGAAAGTTAATACTATTAAAAAAATATTAAATCAAATATAACCATATTATTGTATGGCACATCTTCAATGATTTTCTCTCATAATTACAAGAGAGATAAATTACTTTATTATATCGTTAAGTTCCTGAAGTATAATACTTTTCCTCTATGTTAATAATAATTCAACAACAATTAAGCATTAATTTGCAACGTCTCCTTATTTACGTGTCAAGTACACATGACACTCTCCATCTACCTATGCCTATAGGTAAATAATGTTAAATCACTCGACATTCTATCTCGTATAATTAAATTTGCTATGCATATGTGATCATTAAGTTAATAGCATAGTGATATGTGATCATTAAGTTAATAGCATAGTGGTACAGTCCCACATTTTTTCAGAACTCTTTGCAAATCCTTTTGATTGTCTCTATTTATACCCACTCGTAATGTGTAATAGTTCAATTTTCCACTCTCTATTACACCAAGTTTCTTTTCCATCAGGTAACGAGCCTGCACAATTACACATTTGTTTAAGTCATTTATGGTTTAAAGAACAAGAGAATAAAGATCTCATATTGACAATGTGAGGGTTGTACCTTATACATGTTTTTGTATAGTTGAACTAATTATTATCGTAGTTCGAGGTGTTGTTGGCTAGCCGATTATTCTTGTTATAAGAAAGGATTGCAACAAGTCCCATAGAGTTTGGAATTGTTTGTGATTAATTTGGTAGCGTCTAAAAGAAGATCTTACTAAAGGAAAACACCAATAATGAGGAAAGAGATGGTCTTTGAAATATGAGTACATAATTTATATAACCCAAGAAACATGATATCAGTGTCTAAGGATTGACTTTAAAATTTTTCCCTCTAATAATCTAAAGAGTTCAATAATCTAAAGAGTTCAATAGTACATGATACATTATTGTATAATTTAACAAAATACATGATACCCTTTTGTATAATTTGAAATTTGATAACCGTACACAATGGCTATATATAACACTTAATATTGACACAACCAAAACTCATAATATATATAACAAGTACAATTTCCATAATTTAACAATACACGATGTGTTCTTCTATAATTTAACAACCATATATAATAGCTATCTATAACACTTAATGTTGACCCAACCAAAAATGATAATTCAATTTTTTTAACAAAATATTGACGCAACCAAAACTCACAATTCAAAGTTTCTCTAGCTACTTCGGAGCTATTTTCCTTGTTTCCTATATTCTTTGACCTTATCGTGATTGGGAGCATTAAGCCCAATAAAAAAGAAATGATATGTGCCATTGTATAATTCATTCTATACATATTGCTTTCATTTATAAAATAAAAGGATAGAAACAAAATAAAACAATAAGGAATTAATAGTTTACATAGATATAAAACATTGGTTTGACCATATTATAATATGGTTTTTATGTACATGCTTTATTAAATATTGTTCAATTAAGAATTTTTTTTTTAAATAAAAAGTATAGTTGTTAAATTTTACAAGGAGACGGTTATAAGTCACAAGTCACTAAAATAAAATTTTAGCAAGTTAGTATATTCAAAGTGAAAAAAATATAATGTCCTTGTCCATATCAATCATTATGTGAAATTTATCCAAGTTTAAACCTTTGTGAACATAAAGTATTGGAAATATAAGTTTACCAAATATGATGTTGTGTTTCGTATATAATAATAAAAATAATTGAAAATAAAATGAACATAAAGTATTGGAAATATAAGTTTACCAAATATGATATTGTGTTTTGTATATAATAATAAAAATAATTGAAAATAAAATAGTTGAATTATGATTGCATTGTAAATACAACAAAAACCCAATTTTTCCTTAAGAGCTTTATGGAGAATTCTTCAATGCTCATTGACTAGTGACCATATTAATTAAAAAAACTTAAAACTTAACTATATTGGAAATACAACAAAAATGATTTCACTGTAAGAGTTTTATGGAAAATTTTTGAATGTTTATTGACCATGCTACAAATGGGTTCTATTTATTAATTAATATGTTTCATTAGTACATTAATATGTGGGGGGCATACAGAGAAAACATATGGGTGGAGGGGCATAATAGAGAAAACATAATATTAGTCGGACCATCAATAGAGAAAACATATTATCATTTCTCTATTATGCCCGCTACCCCCACCCCCATGCTCATATATGAGGGTGAGGATGAAGGGAATAATAGAGAAACCCTCATATATGAGGGCGGTGGTGGGGGGCATAATAGAGAAAACATAATATGTTTTCTCTATTTATGGCCCAACTAATATTATGTTTTCTCTATTATTACCCCACCCATGTGTTTTCTCTATTATGCTCACCACCCTCACCCTCATATGAGGGTGGCCCCTGCCCACATATCAGGGCGACGATGGGGGGCATAATAGAGAAAACATATGGGTGGGGGGCATAATAGAGAAAACATAATATTAGTTGGACCATAAATAGAGAAAACATATTACCCTTATATGAGGGTGGSGGTGGGGYTGGSGGGCATAATAGAGAAAACATATGGRTGGGGGGAATAATAGRTAAAACATAATATTAGTTGGGCCATAAATAGAGAAAACATATTATGTTTTTTCTATTATTCCCCCCATGCATATTTTTTCTGTATTATGGCACCCAACCCCACCCTTGACCCTTATATGAGAGTGGGGGTGGGGGGCATAATAGAGAAAACATAATATGTTTTCTCTATTTATGGCCCTACTAATATTATGTTTTCTCTATTATGCCTCCCACCCATATGTTTTCTCTATTATGGTCCCCACCCCTACCCTTGACCCTTATATGAAGGTGAGGGTGGGGGTGGAAGTTATAATAGAGAAAACATATTATGTTTTCTCTATTATGGCCCCTACCCCCACCCTCATATATAAAAAACATAATATGTTTTCTCTATTTATGGCCAAACTAATATTAGGTTTTCTGTATTATGCCCCCCACCAATATGTTTTCACTATTGTGCCCCCCACTCCCACCCAGGGTGGGGGTTGGGGTGGCGGTCGGTGCCATAATAGAGAAAACATACGGGTGGGGGGCATAATAGAGAAAACATATTATGTTTTCTCTATTATGGGTGGGGTTGGGGGGAATAATGGAGAAAACATAATACCAGTTGGGCCATAAATAGAGAAAACATATTATGTTTTCTCTATTATGCCCCTCACCCCCACCCTCAAGGAAATAATAGAGAAAACATATGGGTGGGGGGAACAATAGAGAAAACATATTATATTTCTATATTATTCCCCCCACCCTCATATATTTCCCCCCATCCCCACCCCCACTCTCATATATGAGGGTGGCGGTATGTGGGGGTGAGGGTAGGGGAGATAATGGAGAAAACATATGGGTGGGGGGGGATAATGGAGAAAACATATGGGTGGTGGGGCATGAGGGGCATAATAGAGAAGTGAAATAATAGAGAAAGCATATTGGATTTGGGGCATAATAGAGAAAACACTATGTTTTCTCTATTATGCCCCCCAGGGTGAAGGTGAGAGGCATAATAGAGAAAACATAATATGTTTTCTTTGGAAAGAATAATAGGGAAAACATAATATGTTTTCTTTATTATGCCCCCACCTATTTTGTCTATTATCCCCCGACCCATATGTTTTCTCTAGTATTCCCCCTACCCCACCCAAGGGTATAATAGAGAAACCCTCATATAGGAGGGTGGTGGTAGTAGTGGAGGGCATAATAGAGAAAACATATGGGTGGGGGTATAAATACTTGAATTTATACATTACAATAATGTTTTAATTATTTAACACATTCATCACATTAATGTATTTATGTATTAATATATTACTTAATATACTTTTAAGGTATTATTTAATTAATTTATTAATGCTTGAGTGCACTAATTTTTTAATTTTTTAATACGTCAATTGTACCATTTTTTTTTTTAATTGTATATAATGTTTAATTTTATTGATATTTTAATATACTTGTATTATATTATATTAATATAATAGTAATATGTTATTAGGTTAAAGTATTATTGAACTTTTATACACTTTTTTAATACTTTATTGATGTATGGATATTTTATTAATATATTAATTAATAATAATTTATTAAATCACTCATACATGTATTCATTATTAATTTAATGTAATGATGTATTATTATTATTTTTTTGTGAACAGAAAGTGGATGTTTATATTAATTTCATGTGAAGGTTTACAAAGAAGATCTGCACCCTATTTGCTTACACCAAAGGGCTATCATCGAATCCATCAGGACTAGATCAACGGTCCAGGACCAATGACTTCACTGCTTGGGAAGACAACTTCCTTCATGCTACGAATTCCCGATAACCGAAATTTCATAATTCTCTCGCATCATTTTCATGGGACCACATCGACGGTCCAAATCTCTTCTGGTGCCAACAGTCCTGATCTGATCTCGATTATCGCAATTTCGCATTTCGGTATTTCCTGACTTTGGGGAGTGGTTTCCTTCAAGCTTTGGACTCCCGATAGTCGAAATCCTAAAATTTCCTCGCATCATATCCATGGGACTAGATCGATGGTCCAGATCTGTTATGGTTCCAACGATCCTGAAATGATCGCGCTTATCAGGATTTCGCATTTTGTGACTTTGGAGAGAGGATGCCTTCAATATTTGGACTCCCAATAGCCGAATTCCTGAAATTTCCTTGCATCATATCCATGGGACCGAATCGACAGTCCAGATATGTTCTGGTTCCAATGGTCCTGATCTGATCGCGCTTATCGGGATTTCGTATTTCGCGACTTTGGGGAGTAGCTTCCTTCAATCTTTGGACTTCTGATAACCGAAATCTCGAAATTTCCTCGCATCATATCCATGAGACCATATCGACGGTCCAGATATATTTTGGTTCCAATGGTCTTGATCTGATTGTGCTTATCGCAATTTATCATTTCGTGAATTCGCGACTTTCGGGAATAACTTCCTTCAAGATTTCGACTTCCGATAGCCAAAATCCCAAAATTTTCTCGCGTCATATCCATGGGACCAGATCAACAATCCTGATCTCTTCTGGTACCAACGGTCTTGATCTGTTCTTTCTTATCACGATTTCACATTTCATGACTTTGGGAAACAACATCCTTCGACCTTACGAATCTCTATTTCCAAGGTCCTAAAGTCTTCTGTAAACTGTTGATCTTTTGCACTGATGCTTACGGTAGTCCTCTCCCCTGAGCTTCGGATCATTTCTGACTTAGAAGGAATTCTAGGTAGACAAAGGTGGCACCTCATTCAGATTGGAGTCATCCAATTGGGCAAGCTCCTCACACTGGAGCTAGAGGGGTGAGGTTTGGGACTTCTTGGTATATTGGAGATTGATTTGCTGCATCGAGTCTACTCCTGCATTAGCCAATTGGTTCACAAATTTTTTTTCACTTCGCCTAATGTGTGAGGGAGTCAGATTTAGAGAAGGCCTAAGAAGATCCTGGAAGCTGTGAAGAGCGCCTAGGAGGCACCAGCTGGGAGTGATTTTTCCTGAATATCTGTCATTCAATATTTTTGTTGCCAAGTCTACTATGATTTTGAAGTCTCCTTCAATAATCAAATGGGTTAGGTTTTGATCTAGATCCATTTGCACCCATTTGATAAGACCCCAGATTTCTGTTGAATTGTTGGTGTTGTATCCGAGATTTCCTACACTTAGGATTTGAATTTGGCCCAATCTGTTTCTTATGACCCCTCCATAACCTGAGTGTTCTGGATTCCCTTTTGATGCACCATCAAAGTTTACCTTATGGAAGCCTGCCGGGGGGGACAACTTGGAGGGACTGAGGGATTTTGAGAATAGAGGGGGCTGCTAAGGAAGGGTGGAGTGGGAAAACGAGAAGCCCCAAATGTTGAGAATCGAGAGCTCACCTGGGTCAGTGGGGAAATCTTCCTTGAACCATGGATGTAGCTAGAGAGTTTCCTGGATATGAAAGAGGATTGTATTCTAGAGGAGGGTAGGAGGAGATGGATGAGAGTGAAACATTCTTCTATTCCTCTCTTTCCATATTTTCCACATTATGAAGCCTGGTAAGAGTTGTCAGGTTCTGTTCAAGATAAGACTTTTTAAGGGACCAGAGCCCCACTCCCTCATGGTGCTAATGATTTTACTTTTAACTCGATTGGTTCTTCTCATGAGCTGAGTGGCTTGGTTCCAGATGTTCTCACTGAGTAGACAGTTATTTAGGAGGTGCTCCATGGTTTCTTCCTGGAGATGAAATAGATGGAAAATCAAGGGGCCAATGAAACCTCATCTTTGGACATTGTCCCATGTTAAGATCTTATTTTGTAGTATAAGCCAACGAAAAGTAGAGATTTTGGGCTAGAGTTCTGTTTTCCATATTTTTGTCCATATGTTGTCTTTCTAAAGGTTATGGAAGTTCTCCTGTAGGGTGTAGCCCTCCTTGAGAATGAAGCTTCCATGAGGTGTGTATCCCCATCTAAGAATGTATGGCTTTGTGCTTTTCCTGATTCACCTTTGGGTTTTTGCTTATTTCCATTGTTGCAGGTCACAGTTCATTGCCACTTGGAGTTCCTGAAGAGTTGATTTCCATCTTCCCCAGGGAGAATCGCTCGTGGTTTCTGTCCTCAGATCTACCACTTTGAGAGTGGCAAGATCTTGAATGTGATTTTCATAGGATTGTAGTTTTTATTTCAGTCGAAGGGGTGGCATTTGCTACCAGGAATTCGTTCAAAATAGGTTACTCTAACCATTGTCGATTTCCCAGAAAGCATGTTCCTATATGAGTGGTTGATTTTTCCAAGCCGCATTATAGGTGTTGGAGCCCTGAATTTGCCCCCGCATTCTTATACGTTGACTTTGGTGTGTATTTGGGGCATATTTTCATTTCTAGATTTTTTTCCCAAAGCTCTATTAAAGTTTTGAGCCATCTCCACCAAATTTTGTCCCCCATGATGTTATTTAATTTACCAGGGTCTTGGAGCCCCAAACCACCTAAATATTTAGGCTTCCATACTTTGTCCCAGCTGATTATGGCCCATTTTTTGTTTGGGTTGTGTCCATGCCAAAGAAATTTTCTTTGTAGATTCCTAATTTTCTTTATAACTGATTGGGGGGTAGCCAGGGATGAGAAGAGGTAAGATGGGATGGCCTAGAGGACTGACTTTAAGAGAACAATTATGGCTGGAAGGTTGAGGGAATGAAAGGTCCAGTTGCTGAGACAATTGGTGATGGAGAGTATGAGGGAGTCCCAGGAGATGTTTATGGTTTCCGAGTCAAATAGGGGGAGTACTAAGTAGAGAGAGGGCATAGTACAGACAGGGATATTCAGAATTTGAGAAAGGTGATGTTGGATTGCCAAAGGAGTATTGAAAAAGAAGAGCTGCGATTTGGTCAGATTAAAGGTGGTGCCATAGGGTTCGCTGAAATTAGAGAGGATGGAGCTTAGTTTTACTGATTATTGTGTGGTGGGGGTATTCATTAGTAGCATGTCATTGACAAATTGATTATGGGAGGTTGTTGGTTCTAATCCATGAAGAGGGAGGCCTTGGAGGGAACCATTTTGAATTGAGGTCTTGATATAACATCCTATTCCTTCAACCATTATGACAAAAAGAAAAGGGGAAAGAGGGTCTCCTTGCCTTATCCGTCCTGAGGGGGAGAGGGGTGGAGAGGCAACACCATTGACGAGGATTGAGAAGAAGGTCGAGGATATGAGGTTCATTATCCAGGAGACCCAATCCTTGTCGAAACCAAAAGCTGATAGAAGTGCTTTCATATATTTCCATCTTAATTTATCAAAAGCTTTTGAAAGGTCAAGTTTTAGAAGCATACCTGGAGTGTGGGTGATTTTGAGCAAGTGATTGATTTCATGGACAAGAATGACACTATCCATTATCTTCCTTCCTTAGACATATCTTGATTGCTCCTTGGAGATGATGAAGGGTAGAATAGGATTGAGTCTTCGAGTTATGACCTTGGAAATGATTTTGTAGATCACGTTGCAAAGAGCTATGGGTCTGAAGTTCCTTGGGTTTGTGACTCTTTCTTCTTTGGGTATTAGGGTGAGGAAAGTGGCATTTAGTGCTAGAAGGACTTTGCTAGAGCTGCGTGATTCCTCCACTAGCTGCCACACTTCCTCCCTTAACATTGGCCAACAGGAGTGGAAGAAATTTGTTGTGAAACCATTTTGACCTAGAGAATTTCCTGTAGGTAACTCCTGAATAGCCTAATCCACTTATGCTTGTGTTATTGGTGTCATGAGAGCCTCATTTTCTTCCTCGGTGATTATAGTTGGGATTTTTTGGACCACCCTCTCTATTGCTGAGGTGCGATCCACCTGGGGTTTGGAGAGGAAATCCTTGTAGAAATCTGTCAGCTCATGTGTTATATCGTGATGATTTAACAAGGTGTTGCCTTGTGAGTCTTATAGTTTCGTGAGGTGATTGATAATGCGTCTGTGGATCATAGAACGATGGAATAATTTGGTGTTTGTCTCTCCTTTGTTGATTCATTGAACCCTATATTTCTGTCTCCATAGGATCTCTTCTTTCTTGTTCCTTTATTCAGTTGCCTTTTGAGTTCGTTTTCCTCCCACTGCTGGGTGATTATGTATCCTACTTTAATGAATTGTTCTTGGAGGTTATCAAGTTTTTGTTCCAGTAATTTCCTCTCCTGAAAAATGTTCCCAAATACCTCTTTGTTCCATTTGCGTACCTATTGTTCGAAGTGTTTGAGTTTTTGCTTGAAGAAATACATTTTGGTGCCCATTTGCATTTCTGCAGTGCGCCACCAGTGACAGGCCAACTCCTATAAATCTGGATGGGAGAGCCCTGTCATTGTTTCATGGAAACCTGCATAGGAGATCTAGATAAAGAAAGTACAAACACAACTTATCAAGAAAGGAAGAGAGATTCAATATGGACGAATGAGAAAATATATTCACACTACTCCAATGAGATGATGATTGATACATAGATCATGATCAATATAATACAATGAATGAGTGGAATACACTCATATATAGGGAAAATCATTCCATAATTAATAAAATCAATCAAGCAGTTAGCTCTCCTTAAGAATGCCTGCATGCATAATAGTGATGGTAAAAATAGAAAGTCTAAAATAGAACTAGTCAGTTAACTCCCATTGAACTAGTGTGTTGAAAATAGAAATTTCTCCAACAAGCCAAAAAATTTCAAATCTGAAGGGTTTAAGCTTGGGGGTGGCAATAGTGTCAACCCAAAGCTGAACCGACCAGTGGTTCAAACCTGCCTTCGAGAGGGTGTTGGATTCTACCAGGGGGCCTTCCAAGAGGAGAGTTTCCGAGATGAGGAAGCGATCAAGCCTGCAAGCTATTTTGTGGTTTCCTAATCTTTTGTTGGTCCAAGTGTAGGTTCCATTGCTATTCTCAATGTCTACCAGTCTGAGGTTCTTTATGAGTTCCTGGAATTTAACGCTATCCTTCTCCAAGCGCTTTTTCCCTCCTCGCTTCTCCTCCAATGTGAGAATCATGTTGAAGTCACCTCCTATTATCCATCGCTTGCCCTTCGCTAAGGAGCCTAAATAAGCCAGGCTTTGAAGAAAGAGGTCTTTGTCTTGGTTGATCTATGGACCATAGGCATTTGTGATCATTCCTTCCTTGTCAAAACCAATGGCTATGTTGTGAATTGTGATGGTGCATGGACTAGAAAGGCTTTTATCGAGGATGATTGTAGCAAGATTCCAAAGGATGGCCAGGCCTCCTGAAGCCCGTTTTGAGTCTGTTTTATAGGATTTTCATTTTCTCCAACATCTTTTGATGATATCTTCTATAGTTTTCCCTACACATTTTGTCTCTTGAATCAGGAATATATCAGGGTCTTCCATTTTGATGTAGTTTCGAAGAATCCTTTGTTTGGATCTTCCATTTAAGCCTCTGATATTCCAGGTGAGGATCTTCATAGTTAACTATTTGGTGAGTGGGAAAAGGAGCTCTCTGAGAGCCTATGAATCTGTCTAGAGTTGATCATCTAGTTTCTCGCCTCCTTTGTTAGCCAATGAGTCGGTTTTCTGCCCCTTCATTTTTTTTCTTTTGGGTGTTTTCTTGGATCTTGGTTTGGGTCTATGCTGATCTCTAGACTAGATGTAGCCCATACTAATGAGTCCATAAATACTTTGTGTAATTTCTTGAGTTGGTCCTCTGGTAGGGTTTGGATATCCTTCTTGTTGAGTGCTTCTTCTAACTTGTCTAGGTTGATTTCTGCTAGGTCTCGCTCATCCATTTTCATGATTGTATCTTCCTCTCTTTCTGATTCTTTCCCTGAGACTAGGTGAGTCTGTGGATCTACTTGGTTTGCTAGGGTTTGATGATTTTGTGCCAACTGATCTTCCTTATACTTGTTGGCATCTTTCCCCATGGTCTTGTGGGGGTGTTCCACCTCTTCTTTTTCTGGGAGGCAGTTGAGGGATTCAAAAGAGCTATTAGTTGGGTTCTTTTTTCTGTTGATGGTTTTGGGTTTCTTCTGCGCTTATCTCCTTCGATTTTGAACCTGAGTAAATCCTTCCTTTGGTTTCTCTTCAACTTCCTTCATGGGGGGTGCATTGAGAGGGAAGTCTCTGAAAAGGTGTCCATGTTCATGGAATTTTTGACATATGAAAGGGATGTGCTCATAGTCTATGGTTTGGGCCCATTCCTCATATTGGTATTCTAAAGTAACTATGCCTGACAAAGTTTTGGAGATGTTCATATAGACACATATCCTAGCATAAGAGGTGTATTTTCTTTGTTTGGTATCTTCGAAATGTTTGACATATTTACCCAGGGTGTTGCCTAGGCCCAGTAAAATTTCATCTAACTAGAACTCTTGGGGTATTGAATAGAGGTGAATCCATACCAATGTATATGCGAAGTTTTCCTTTTCTGGGCAGAAGTGGTCTGTCTAAAAACGTAGGTATAGGCCAGCCGAGTTGTAGAAATATGGTCCCCCTTCAAAGATCTTGTCCTTGTCCTCCAGGTTGTAGAATATTCTTGTAAAGAAAACTTTGGAGCTTAGCTGAAGCTCATAGTCTCCCTTAGGGTTCCACCACGCCTTGATCCAACGAGCTAGGTCTTTTTCTATGGGCCAGAAACCTAGGAATTTTCCTATGAGGGCATGGTCTCGCATGAAATGCGTATGATCCCCTATCCTGGTGGTTTTGATGATGTATTTGGGCGCAACCCGGGCTTGGGGGATGCATTTTTTGAGTATGCAGAACCGATCTTCTTTTGGATGCAAGGACTTAGCCTCCGTGTTTGATTCTTTTCTTATTTTCATCTCTTCCTGCATGTATTGTTCTCATAAGTCCGATGGCAGCTCAAAGGATGGTCGACACACTCGCAAGTTTTCTGGATCGTTGGCGGGAACGTTTCGGTAGGAGGGTGCTTTATCCCCCCCTTCTTCTCCCATTCTTCTGAGGCGGTCAATGCCGCAGGGCTGAGTCAGTTAACACATACCAAGGGAGTCAGAGAAGATTCAGAAATGATGTTGCAGAGCCGAGCATGAAGAAACCCTAATGTTGCACACCAGAAACATCCAATCTTGTTAGTTGATATGTTAATCAATGTAATGATGTATTATTACATAAACAATGTTTTATTATTAATAAATTAATACATTATATTATTACATTGAACAATGTATTATTTTTTAACTTTTTTTTTTGTTTGCTAGTTTGTCGGTGACCTGAGGGACTAGCCTGTGGTTTGAGAAACTGCAACTGAGGGGCATCTAAGGGATCGCACTCGCCCTGAGCTACACCAACCCTTAACATGGTTGGATTTTTTGTCGCCCCAAGTTTCAAACCATTGACTTTAACATAATAGAGTATCTTAACAACACACTCCATCACGAACTGTCCTACACCTCAGGGGCTATTGAACAATATATTATTATTAATAAATTGATACATTATATTATTACATTATTGATTAATGTTTTATCATTCTAATTTATAAATTACATTAATGTTAATGTTTTAATTATTTAATACATTTAATTAATGCATTACATTCTTTTAATATTTATTTTATAGATTCTATTTATGTTTTAATTATCAAATACATTTAATTCATACATTACATTGTCTAACATTAAATGACATGAATATTATTATTATTAATAAATTAATACATTATATTATTACATTATTCATTAATGTTTTATCATTCTAATTTATAAATTAGATTAATGTTAATGTTTTAATTATTTAATACATTTAATTAATGCATTACATTCTTTTAATATTTATTTTATAGATTCTATTTATGTTTTAATTATCAAATACATTTAATTCATACATTACATTGTCTAACATTGAAATGACATGAATATTGTCAAAACTCATTAATACTTTGATATTTTATTAATTTATTCATACTTTATTCATAATAAAATTTTAGAAGTTTATTCATCTATTAATATTATTATTAAAAGTTTTTATCCATATGTTATTAATACTTTATTATTTTAATGGTTTAAATATTATTAATATTTTTGTAATGTTTTTATGTTTTATTAATGTATTAATCAATAATACTTCCATATTTTATTATTGTATTAATACTTTAATATTATATTATTTAATAATGTATCAATGTGTTTCATTAATACACTCAAATCGATAGGGGTTGTAGGAACCAAGTCTCTATAGTGGTGAGGGGAAATGAGACATTCCACATATTCTTCTTATCTACCTACTTAGGTGTGCAATTTCCTATACATTATGCGACATACTTCGTGTGCGACATTTCCATACATTTTGTCATTACTTCA
>JZKD02S1941138.1:6201-20191 GCA_000966675.3 Picea glauca
TGGACACATTGCTTTACATACGACCATATATTTTAAAACCCGACCGTTGGCGCACACATTATATTGTGTTGAATTGCAATATATTGCAATATTACATTGCATATATATATATATATGTTTTCCATTGTATTAAAACATGCGCACGGGAGTTTTGAACCTTTGGTTAAGTGCGTGTGTGGTTTGACTGGTGGGTTAACCACACGGGAGTTATACGGTTTTAAACGGTTAAACTACTATTTCGCCTAGCCCAAGGTTCTATGCGCCATGTGCCTAGACGCCGAGGCGGTTAGGGGCTGGCATGCCCTTAACCGTCCTACAGTTTGTACCGGTGTGCGGTTGCGTACGAGACTGAGTTTTTACGCTTAAATAAGAGTGTGATCCAGGTTTGTGGAAGCAAGGGTGTGATTTGTAGAAACAAAGACAACAAGCTTGAAGAGGGAGACTTCCAAGAGGCCTAACTTCTTCATTTTTCGACCGATTGAGGTGTCGAAAGAGCCCAGATAGGGTTTTTGGGACGCTGGGAAGCCATTGGAGCAGTCGGTTTGTCATTTTGAGCATTGTAAGGCATGTTTTTGAGCACTTTGAGCAATTTAATAATAATGATCCATTGGAAGTTGGACCAGGACATGTAGCCCAGAGAGGGGTGAACTCCTTTATCAAGTTGTTGTGTTTATGTGCTGATGTTCATTGTTTATGCTGYTGTCTATGTGTATTTTTCATAAGTAATCCTTAATTATGTGTTGCAAATTGATCATGTTGCTTTAAACACATAACATTTCACTTGCAATAATTATTCAAGTTTTTCAAGTCTTCTTCATTTTTAGATCATCCAAACGCTGGCTCGTTCACCGTGTGCTCGGCTCCATGACACTGGTGGTGCGAATTGAGCTGAACGGTAGCCAAGCCTTGCTATTGTTCGACAATGCACGGAAGGAATTAGAGGATAGCGTTTGCCTCACCTTCATGTAGAGGTTTGAGGGTTTTAATTTATTTTTGGTAGAGTAGTTTTCCCTGACTTTTGATGGCTGTAGAGCCAAGGTGGGCGATATTCAGTTGGAAATCAGTGAAGAGTTCATTAGCTCTGCCACCGGGTTAGCATCCATGGGCCAGCATTCGTTCAAAAATTCTAAGGTGGAAGAGGTTCCATGGCCACTACTGTTCGTCTCACGAAAGGTCACATCCTTTGACATAGGTATGCCCATTTCCATGCTTAAACTACGATGGCATGACCTTTTGATAGTAGTTAAACAATTCATGACTTGTGAGGGTCGATATGGACTCGTTTGTCTCTACCTTTTGTTAATGAATTTTATAGGGTATCCATTGAATATGCCTTTCTATTTTCAGCGTAGATTGTACAAAATGTCAAAAAGGTTTAAAAGGGAGAAGGTCGACAGTAGCCTACTCCACCATGGACTAATTAGACTTATCATTGTTCATCACTTAAGTCTCCATGATGATAGTTGGTTTGCTTTTATTGCTCGAAATGGTTTTGATGATACAGACCCTGTCCATATTGACAAGCCTGTGGTTAATAAAACCAAGGTCGGGCCACCAGTGCCCTTCCATGTCCTACTGCCCTCTCCTAAGCCTTCGGTCGACCCTGATATTGACTTACCTGACGTTATAACTGAGAAGGCTGAAGCTATAAAAACGCCTGTGAGCAAAAAGGTTAGAGGTAACCCTACTGTTGATGGCAAAGGAAAAAAGAATGCTCAACTTATCTCAAGAATGGCTAGAAATAAGCCTAAAGCTAGTGTTGATAAAAAGACCATAGTCCTTAGTGAGGATTCAGACTCTGACATAGAACGCTTCCTAACTAGTGAGTACCCTTACTCATAGGGTCTATGCTCCGAGCCACCTTATGACTTCATTTCGAATCTTCCCCCTTTCCTAAGAAACAATCCTAGTTTCCTAGGGATTGAATTACCTAACGAAACCCTCGGAAATGTAACCAAACCCTCACCTGCATCTTCGAAGCCTGGACAGTCATCGTGTGACCAATGTGATGTGTGGTTGGAACGATACTATTTGGACATTCCTTTACTTCAATCGAAAATCAAATCATTGGAATACCAAGTTGCAGTGTTGACCAGCCAAAAGAACAAGCTTCAAGCAACTGGTAGGAAGCAGAGGACTACTGGTTCCATCATTTTTCAGAATGTTGAATCGGCTACAGCCGTTGTCAACTCCAAAATGTCATGATCAAGCCGTCTGCTCGTCATACAAGTATGAATTTTGATATCATCATAGTTTTGTGAATGACCATGATTAATATAATGATTTGAATTTCATTTTCAAATAGCTCTGTCTATCATTCGAAATGGATCTGTCATAATGTTGTTCGTCCTATACATTGTTTTTGCTTTGCTAAAAATAAATGAAGTTTCGATTTGGATACACGATTTCCCCATACCCAGTTTAGCCACTGATAGATTTTCATCGGATTTGATTCGTTTGTCTGTTAAGTTAACAAAATCAATGGTTTTCTTTCAATTGAATTTGTTTGTATCCAACTTAAACAGGAGGTTTTCATGCTAAATTTAGAAGCACGATCATATTTTGATTTGGTATGATTTCGTTGTAGTCGGATCACATCGACCCTAATTGAGTTTTGATGATTTGATTTTTGAAACGATTTCGTCAGTTTGGTTGTTACGATATGTTGTGTCATGTAATATTCTAAAACAGGAATACAACTCTGTTCGGCTCTAATTTGGAAAGAACGACTCTATTTTTTATGAAAATGATATTCTCATTTAAGCCTGTGCAAATGATATCCACGCCCGAATCATGGAGCGGTTTTGATTCATAATAACTATGTTAAACCCCTACTATTTGATTCAATCTTATTTTGATTGGATTATCCCATATCTTGAGTTGGCAAGATTGTTTTATGAGTTGGATTCATATTATAGATGCTTCTCTGTTTGATTTGCAAAATGAATTGATCGACNTGTCTATGTGTATTTTTCATAAGTAATCCTTAATTATGTGTTGCAAATTGATCATGTTGCTTTAAACACATAACATTTCACTTGCAATAATTATTCAAGTTTTTCAAGTCTTCTTCATTTTTAGATCATCCAAACGCTGGCTCGTTCACCGTGTGCTCGGCTCCATGACACTGGTGGTGCGAATTGAGCTGAACGGTAGCCAAGCCTTGCTATTGTTCGACAATGCACGGAAGGAATTAGAGGATAGCGTTTGCCTCACCTTCATGTAGAGGTTTGAGGGTTTTAATTTATTTTTGGTAGAGTAGTTTTCCCTGACTTTTGATGGCTGTAGAGCCAAGGTGGGCGATATTCAGTTGGAAATCAGTGAAGAGTTCATTAGCTCTGCCACCGGGTTAGCATCCATGGGCCAGCATTCGTTCAAAAATTCTAAGGTGGAAGAGGTTCCATGGCCACTACTGTTCGTCTCACGAAAGGTCACATCCTTTGACATAGGTATGCCCATTTCCATGCTTAAACTACGATGGCATGACCTTTTGATAGTAGTTAAACAATTCATGACTTGTGAGGGTCGATATGGACTCGTTTGTCTCTACCTTTTGTTAATGAATTTTATAGGGTATCCATTGAATATGCCTTTCTATTTTCAGCGTAGATTGTACAAAATGTCAAAAAGGTTTAAAAGGGAGAAGGTCGACAGTAGCCTACTCCACCATGGACTAATTAGACTTATCATTGTTCATCACTTAAGTCTCCATGATGATAGTTGGTTTGCTTTTATTGCTCGAAATGGTTTTGATGATACAGACCCTGTCCATATTGACAAGCCTGTGGTTAATAAAACCAAGGTCGGGCCACCAGTGCCCTTCCATGTCCTACTGCCCTCTCCTAAGCCTTCGGTCGACCCTGATATTGACTTACCTGACGTTATAACTGAGAAGGCTGAAGCTATAAAAACGCCTGTGAGCAAAAAGGTTAGAGGTAACCCTACTGTTGATGGCAAAGGAAAAAAGAATGCTCAACTTATCTCAAGAATGGCTAGAAATAAGCCTAAAGCTAGTGTTGATAAAAAGACCATAGTCCTTAGTGAGGATTCAGACTCTGACATAGAACGCTTCCTAACTAGTGAGTACCCTTACTCATAGGGTCTATGCTCCGAGCCACCTTATGACTTCATTTCGAATCTTCCCCCTTTCCTAAGAAACAATCCTAGTTTCCTAGGGATTGAATTACCTAACGAAACCCTCGGAAATGTAACCAAACCCTCACCTGCATCTTCGAAGCCTGGACAGTCATCGTGTGACCAATGTGATGTGTGGTTGGAACGATACTATTTGGACATTCCTTTACTTCAATCGAAAATCAAATCATTGGAATACCAAGTTGCAGTGTTGACCAGCCAAAAGAACAAGCTTCAAGCAACTGGTAGGAAGCAGAGGACTACTGGTTCCATCATTTTTCAGAATGTTGAATCGGCTACAGCCGTTGTCAACTCCAAAATGTCATGATCAAGCCGTCTGCTCGTCATACAAGTATGAATTTTGATATCATTTTAGTTTTGTGAATGACCATGATTAATATAATGATTTGAATTTCGTTTTCAAATAGCTCTGTCTATCATTCAAAATGGATCTGTCATAATGTTGTTCGTCCTATACATTGTTTTTGCTTTGCTAAAAATAAATGAAGTTTCGATTTGGATACATGATTTCCTCATACCCAGTTTAGCCACTGATATATTTTCATCGAATTTGATTCGTTTGTCTGTTAAGTTAACAAAATCGATGGTTTTCTTTCAATTGAATTTGCTTGTATCCAACTTAAACATGAGGTTTTCATGCTAAATTTAGAAGCACGATCATATTTTGATTTGGTATGATTTCGTTGTAGTCGGATCACATCGACCCTAATTGAGTTTTGATGATTTGATTTTTGAAATGATTTCGTGAGTTTGGTTGTTACGATATGTTGTGTCATGTAATATTCTAAAACAGGAATACAACTCTGTTCGGCTCTGATTTGGAAAGAACGACTCTATTTTTTATGAAAATGATATTCTCATTTAAGCCTGTGCAAATGATATTCATGCCCAAATCATGGAGCGGTTTTGATTCATAATAACTATGTTAAACCCCTACTATTCAATTCAATCTTATTTTGATTGGATTATCCCATATCTTGAGTTGGCAAGATTGTTTTATGAGTTGGATTCATATTATAGATGCTTCTCTGTTTGATTTGCAAAATGAATTGATCGACATTTGTTATCTCTCTCAAATCCGGTTATAATTCGTTTTGAAAGGAACAGTTTAGTTCAATGTTAATCGAGTTTGTTTGCCCCAAAATAGAAATAACAAATGATCGAACTAATCCTACAGATCCTGTTGATTGATCTCATTATGATTTTGTTTGTGAACATTTACGTGCCAATTTTGATTTAATTCGCTCATGGCATGGATCGTTTGTTATACAGTTATGTCGATTTCAAAATGATCTTGTCTAGATTTGATTGTGTTTCTTGTTGATGAGGCAGCATAACAATTGCCTATGATTTGTTTTAATTATATCGATTTCAATTTGATATGGAACGATTTCATTACTGTTCGATATTATACCGCTCACCCAATTTTGTGGTAACAATCGAAACAGAGTATATGCATCTTTGTAGTCATTTGATTTTAGTTTTGTTCTGATCTCGAATTAGTATAACAATCTCGATTTGAATGATTCNTTCAAGATAAATTTAAAAAGACGGTCAACTGCAAAACCAATAGTTCCTCGTTATCTTATGAAAAGGTGAACTTAGGAACTAATGAAAATCCTCAGTGCATTAATCTAGGGTTGGGTTGTTCTCAACAAGAAAAAGATGCATTTATTAAATTGTTCAAAGAATTTAAAGATGTATTTGCGTGGACATATGATGACCTTAAAACTTTCGACCCTAACATCATACAACATGTCATCCCGATGAAGCCCCAAACCTTACCCTTTAAACAAAAACTAAGGAAAATGCACCCCAAGCTCGAACCGACCGTTCAAAAAGAATTGAATAAGCTCCTAAATGCTAAGATAATTTTTCTTGTTAGACACACTTAGTGGGTTTCTAACCTTGTCCCAGTCCGGAAGAAAAGTGGCGAAATATGACTCTGCGTCGATTTCTGAAACCTTAATAGAGCATCTGATAAAGACAACTATCCTGTCCCGCCCATGGAATAGATCCTTCAAAAGGTATCTGGTTTTGAGAGGCTATCCGTACTGGATGGTTTCTCGAGATATAACCAATTCCTAATGTCTCCACCAGACCAACTTAAAACTACCTTCCGTACTCTGTGGGGCACTTATGCTTATCGAAAAATGCCTTTTGGATTGATTAATGCTGGAGCCACCTTTCAGAGAGAAATGGACATTGCTTTTTCGAGGCTTAATCAATCAGTCCGTCGTAGTTTACTTAGATGATGTGACTGTATTTTCTAAAGACAAAAATGATCATCTAGCTCACTTACGAGCCGTCCTACTGCGATGTCGTAAATACGGCATCTCCTTGAATCCAAAAAAATCCATCTTTGCAATAGAATAGGGTAAACTCTTAGGATTCATTGTGTCTAGTAAGGGATGATTATCGACTCCGAAAGGACTCAAGTCATTGTGAAACTTCCCCCTCCTACATCCAAAAAGTCTATGCAGTCTTTCTTAGGCCAGATTAACTTTGTGAGAATATTTGTCACCAGTTTCTCCGAAATGGTCAGGCCTTTATAAAATTTGATTAAGAAAGACACCCAATATCACTGGGGACCCCTAGAAAATCAAGCTTTTAATGCAATAAAGAAGGCCATAATAGACGCTCCGTCTCTCATGAGCCCAGATTTTTCTCAAGACTTTACACTCTACACTTTTGCTTCTGACCATTCCTATGCCACCGTCTTAACCCAAAAGAATGCCGAGAACAATGAAATACCCATTGCCTTTATGAGCTCTGCTTTCAAAGGCACTGAACTTAATTACCGAGTGGTAGATCGGAAAGCCTACGCTGTTTTCAAAGAAGTTAAACACTTCCGGTCCTATCTTTTGAAGTCTAGGACGAAAGTCATTGTCCCCTACCCAGCTGTGAGGAACTTGTTAGTGCAGAAGGAACTAGGTGAAAAGAGGTCCAACTGGGTCACCTACTTGTAGGAGCATGAATTAGAAATCACCCTAGATCAGATAGTGAGAGTCCAAGGGTTATGCATGTTAGTTGCTGATTCAGCAACAGGACAACAAGAAGAAAGCGATACGTCAAACCTAGGACAAAGCAATCAAAGTTTAATCTGTTGCGCACAAAACTCTGTCAGTCCTTGGTATGACGATATAAGATTTTGTCTTGAACATGGGTTAGCTCCTCGTCACCTGGATCCTGCTAAACGAAGAGCGTTGAGATTAAAGTCTACCTCCTTTCATCCAGTTAATGGTGTTCTATTTCATCAAACTTTTGATGGCGTACTGATGCGTTGTCTTGAAAAAGATGAAGCAGAAAAAGTCTTGCTAGAGTTGCATGCAGGAGAAGCTGGTGGTCATTTTGGTGGTGAAACCACTTCCCATAAGGTTTTAAGAGCTGCTTATTACTGGCCCAAACTTTTTAGAAACACCCATGCCTTGTGTCGTAAATGTATCATCTGTCAGAAAGCATCAGGGTGATTACAAAAACCAACCTTTCCTTTGCAGCCCGTTTCGGTAGATTCCCCTTTTCAGCAGTGGGGCCTTGATATCATAGGCCCAATCAACCCCCTTTCCTCACAACAGCACAAGTTTATTGTGACAGCCACATATTACTTTACCCGATGGTCTGAAGATGTTGCGTTAAGAACTGTCAACACCAGTCAGGTAATTGCCTTTCTAAATTCGAATATTGTCACTCGTTTCGGTATCCCTGACTGTTTAGTATTCGATAATGATTCTTACTTTTCCTCTCTTGAGATGAGAGAGTTCTCTTTGGAAAAGGGAATTAAGCTGAAGTATTTTGCTAGCTATTACCCTCACGGCAACGGATTGGTAGAATTAACAAACAAGAACTTAATAAAAATCATCAAGAGAACGGTCGTTGAAAACCACAAGAATTGGCACAATGCACTGCTAAACGCATTGTGGGATGATAGGGTAATGCCAAAAGCTGTTGTAGGTAACTCCCCCTTTTTTCTCATTTATGGCAAAGAAGCAATTCTGCCACCTCACATTCTTCTTCCTTCACTTCAATTGTCACAAAAAGTCCAAGAAGAAGATTTTCCCCCTTTGGAAAATCGAATTAGCACTTTGATGAAGCTAGAAGAGGTAAGAGCCCAAGATAAACGTAAGTTAGATCAGCATCAACTATTGGTTAAAAGATGGTTTGATTCTAACTCTTCTTCTGATAGGAATTTTTAAGTAGGCGACCTCGTCCTGAAATGGGACAAACCACATGAGGGAAAGGGAGAGCACACAAAATTTCAAAATTTGTGTCTTGGACCATTTTTAATTGCTGAAAAGTTGGGTCCCAGTTCTTTTCGATTGCATAATCTTGAGGGTCATCTTGACACCTACCCGGTAAATGGCCAAGCCCTGAAAAAGATACCTTGCTTGATGACAACCCTTGTATATTATGTACATATTTTGATTTTGTTTTCTTTTTCGTTTGCCTTTTTGTTCTTGATTTTTCTTTGAATTTATCAGCTTGTGTTTTTGGAAAATACACATACCTGTATACTGAGCTATTTAGACAAAGACAATAGAAAATTCCTTCGCTGAAATAACTACTAACAAAATTTGTATAAACATCAATGGTATATTTTTGAAATTATATCCATGTTGGAAAAAGTCTTTTGTTTGAAAGAAGTTGATTGATTTCAATCTCTGAGCAAAGCTTGTCATGATCATCTATTATCTTTTTACACTGTCCCGATTCCTCAAGGGAATGACTCAAAAGATGTCTCCCTGCCTTAGGAAGTTTTTTTTGTAAATGAAACATCTCTGGATCTAAATAAAGGACAGTTCTAAAAAATTCCGATGAGGTCTGAAAAAATATGTTAAAATATCATGATTTTTAGCATCACCCCGCTCAAGTATATATCTATGAAAAAACAAAACAAAATAAATTATTAAGAAGAGCTGTGGGAAGTGCTTGTAAACCCACCGGGATGTTGAACAGGTCTGTTGGCAGCGGGTAAATGCATGCATGATGCCAAGAAAACTTCACCGGGGTAATGAATAGGCCCGCTGGCAGTGAAGCAATGTCGGGTATATGAAAATTTGCAAATAAGAATCCTCTTAATGTCCTTTATTCTAATCCAGAACTTCTTGGAAGAATACAGATGTTAGAGTGGGTTAAATGGAAACCCTGTCGAGGCTATGGATTCCTGCTGGCAGTAGTGGCTCTGTCAACAGTATTGGAGATTTTATCTTTAATATCGTGATTCGCTGGTCTTAAGACTGTTATCAGTTTTCATCTTTTAAAACACTGCTGGAATAGTTGGTAAATGATTATGTTTATACAATTTGCTTGTTGCTATTTTTGAGTTGGAATTATCTTTATTGTCCTAATCTGAATTTGTTCCTTTTGGCAGAGATAACTGCTTCTACCAGTGTGTCACCATTGTTGGCATCCAATTCACATTTTTCCATTGTCTTATAAGATGCCTACACCAATGCTTTGCAAACATCAATTTTTCATCGCAATTTTCAAATAAACGACACTTTTGTTTTTGCGACATTTGCAAATTTACCTTCATTTTTGTTTTCACAACTGTAAGCGTGAAAACTTGGTCTTTTGAAGTAGCATTAGAATCATTATTGAATTTTCGTTATCCTTCTTGTTGATATGCCCATTGCGCTTACGCTTCACTTATCATTATGCAGTTGATAAAACTTTTTGATCTGTACTCATTGGACATTCTTAGATTGATTGTGTGACTTTGTCTCATTGAGTTTGTGATGCATTGGCGATTGGATTTATATGTTCTTTGATTTGATCTACTTGACCATTGGTTTCATAAAGATATATAAGTGTTATGATTAAACCCTTGATATATTTCATTTGATATGACACCTAGTTTAAAATGCATTGGCACGTTGGTTAAACTCTTGATATTAATTGTTACAGTGCATGTCACATAGTCAAAACATTAGTATTGGTTTTGATTTGTATGTTGGGTGTTTAAAACTATGGCATAACTTTGATTGCACGCATTGGTTTATACACTTACCATTGACTTCATTGGTCGGGCAAGTGACATATTTTTTAAAACTATACAATAGTGGGTTGAACAGGGATAAGCGCTAGTGGTTGTACCTTGGCAATAACTATTATGCATGGCAGAAATAAGCTCCACCACCTTCGCACGATGTCATTAATTCCTATACCTTATCCCTGTTTCACCTTTGTTATCTCGGGTATCCCTTCATGCACTCTGCTCCTGTGTATGCTATCATCCAAACCCTGGCTCGTTCACCGTGTGCTCGGCTCCATGGCACCGGTGGTGCGAATTGAGCTGAATGGTAGCCAAGCCTTGCTACTATTCGACAATGCATGAAAGGAATTAGAGGATAGCGGTTGGCTCACCTTCGTGCAGAGGTTTGAGGGTTTTAATTTATTTGTGGCACAACAGTTTACCCTGACTTTTGATGACTATAGAGACAAGTTGGGTGATATTCAGTTGGAAATCAGTGAAGAGTTCATTAGCTCTGCCACCGGGTTAGCAGCCACGAGCCATCGTTGGTTCAAAAATTATAAGGTGGAAGAGGTGCCATGGCCACTACTATTCGTCTCGCGAAAGGTCACATCTTGTGACAGAGGTATGCCGATTTCCATGCCTAAACTACGATGGCATGACCTTTTGATAGTAGTTAAACAATTCGTGACCTGTGAGGGTCGATATGGACTCATTTTTCTCTACCACCTGCGTTTGCTAATGAATTTTATAGGGTATCCATTGAATATGCCTTTCTATTTCCAGTGTAGCCTGTACAAAATGTAAAAAAGGTTTAAAAGGGAGAAGGCCGATAGTAGACTGTTCCACCATGGACTAATTAGACTTATCATTGTTCATCACTTAAGTCTCCACGGTGATAGTTGGCGAGCTTTTGTTGCTCGAAATGGTTTTGATGATATAGACCCTGTCCAGATTGACAAACTTGTGGTTAATAAAACCAAGGTCGGGCCACCAATGCCCTTCCATGTCCTACTGCCCTCTCCTAAGCCTTTGGTCGACCTTGATATTGACTTACCTGATGTTATAACTGAGAAGGCTGAGGCTATAAAAAATCATGTGAGCAAAAAGGTTAGAGGTAACCCTACTGTTGATCGCAAAGGAAAAAATAATGCTCGGCTTATCTTAAGAATGGCTAGAAATAAGCCTAAACCTAGTGTTGAGAAGAAGCCCATAGTCCTTAGTGAGGATTCAGACTCTGACATAGAATGCTTCCTAGCCAGTGAGTACCCTTACTCACAGGGTCTGTGCTCCGAGCCACCTTATGAATCCATTTCGAATCTTCCAAATTTCCTAAGAAACAATCCCAGTTTCCCAGGGATCGAATTACCTAACGAAACCCTCGGAAATGTAACCAAACCCTCACCTACATCTTCGAAGCTCGGACAGTCACCGTGTGACCAATGTGATGTGTGGTTGGAATGATACTATTTGGACGTTCCTTTACTTCAATCGAAAATCAAATCGTTGGAATACCAAGTTGCAGTGTTGGCCAACCGAAAGAACAAGCTTCAAGCAACTGATAGGAAGTAAAGGACTACTGGTTCCATCGTTTTTCAGAATGTTGAATCAGCTATAGTCGTTGTCAACTCCAAAATGTCATGATCAAGCCGTCTCCTTGTCATACAAGTATGAATTTTGATATCATTTTAGTTTTGTGAATGACCAGGATTAATATAATGATTTGAATTTCGTTTTCAAATAGCTCTGTCTATCATTTGAAATGGCTATGTCATAATGTTGTTCATCATGTACATTGTTTTCTCTTTGCTAAAAATAAATGAAGTTTCGATTTGGATACACGATTTTCTCATACCCAGTTTAGCCACTGAAAGATTTTCATCGGATTTGATTCGTTTGTCTGTTCAGTTAACAAAACCGATGGTTTGCTTTCAATTGAATTTGTTTGTATCCAACTTGAACAGGAGGTTTTCATGCTAAATTTAGAAGCACGATCATATTTTGATTTGGTATGATTTCGTTGTAGTCGGATCACATCGACCCTAATTGAGTTTTGATGATTTGATTTTTGAAACGATTTCGTGAGTTTGGTTGTTATGATATGCTGTTTCATGTAATCTTCTAAAATAGGAATACAACTCTGTTCGGCTCTCATTTGGAAAGAACGACTCTGTTTTTTATGAAAACGATATTATCATTTAAGCATGTGCAAATGATATCCACGCCCGAATCATGGAGCGGTTTTGATTCATAATAACTATGTTAAACCCCTACTATTCGATTCACTCTTATTTTGATTGGATTATCCCATATCTTGAGTTGGCAAGATTATTTTATGAGTTGGATTCGTATTATAGATGTTTCTCTGTTTGATTTGCAAAACGAATTGATCGACATTTGTTATCTCTGTCAAATCCGGTTATAATTCGTTTTGAAAGGAACGGTTTCGTTCAATGTTAATTGAGTTTGTTTGCCCAAAAATAGCAATAGAAAACGATCGAACTAATCCTACAGATCTTGTTGATTGATCTCATTATGATTTCATTTGTGAACATTTATGCGCCAATTTTGATTTAATTTGCTCATGGCATGGTTCGTTTGTTATACAGTTATGTCGATTTCAAAATGATCTTGTCTGGATTCGATCGTGTTTCATGTTGATGAGGCAGCATAACAATTGCCTATGATTTGTTTTAATTATATCGATTTCAATTTGATATGGAACGATTTCATTATTGTTCAATATTACACTGCTCACCCAATTTTGTGGTAACAAACGAAACAGAGTATATGCATCTCTGTAGTAATTTGATTTTAGTTTTGTTCTGATCTTGAATTAGTATAACAATCTTGATTTGAATGATTCATTTGTCTTTCAATTATCTATTAGATATTTTTTAATAGTTGAATTTAATTCTTTAAAAGATTTGAATTGATCTTTATGATGATTCTGTGTCTGATTTAGACCAGCTACAGAATCGCAAGATTCTGTAGCTAGTCTATAGAATTAGATTTTTTATCATTTTATTAACAAAATACCCTTCTAACTTGTCCATTTTTTACCCTTTTCAGGTACATCCGAATTGCWTTGGACATGCTGGACAGTCTAGGAGATATTTGTGTGTTTTAGTTTTATTTTAGGTTCCTAGTTTAGTCAGACTTGGGATRTCTTCCCAGATTTTATGTAAACAGTTTTGATAACTTCCACAGGGATGTTTTACCCTGTGGAAGGTCTTTAAATACTTATTATTTTTTGTAATAAGGGGCATCCTCACTTGTGGGAGAACCAGGCTATGGATTTCTAATAAAAACTGAGACAGGAGTTGATGTTTTTCTACATCTTTCTCTTTTCAACATATCAATATTTTGTGTCAAGTTTATGCATGTCATTTTCAGTTTATTATAGACTACTTTATCTATCATAGTCTATTGCAGAATGATGTGATTTAATTAATTTGATCCATATCTGATTTCTTTCATTACTTTAAAAAATAAAATAATTACTTTGTTCAGTTAATGAATGACAGATTTCTCTTCTTCATCAATTGAATTATTTTGTATAAGTCTTTGCATACAGGTTTATCTAACTGTGAAGATTTATAAATCATAAAATTGTTGTATTTTTTTATGTCTTGTTTCTCCTGTAATCATACTTGAAGAGCACTGCAGCTATCATTTACGAGAAGCTTCTAGATAATTCGGTGTGGGTTTCCTCCCTCCGATCAGCTGAGAAAATCATCATACACAAGACAAACGTGGAGCATTTTTCCAGGTTAGTTTGTGATTTATTTGTTAGTTAATTTGTTTACTATAATTTAAGTAGTTTAGCTAGATATATGTTTAGTTAAATGTGTAGTTAGAATT
>JZKD02S1941138.1:56125-68745 GCA_000966675.3 Picea glauca
AATTCTAACTACACATTTAACTAAACATATATCTAGCTAAACTACTTAAATTATAGTAAACAAATTAACTAACAAATAAATCACAAACTAACCTGGAAAAATGCTCCACGTTTGTCTTGTGTATGATGATTTTCTCAGCTGATCGGAGGGAGGAAACCCACACCGAATTATCTAGAAGCTTCTCGTAAATGATAGCTGCAGTGCTCTTCAAGTATGATTACAGGAGAAACAAGACATAAAAAAATACAACAATTTTATGATTTATAAATCTTCACAGTTAGATAAACCTGTATGCAAAGACTTATACAAAATAATTCAATTGATGAAGAAGAGAAATCTGTCATTCATTAACTGAACAAAGTAATTATTTTATTTTTTAAAGTAATGAAAGAAATCAGATATGGATCAAATTAATTAAATCACATCATTCTGCAATAGACTATGATAGATAAAGTAGTCTATAATAAACTGAAAATGACATGCATAAACTTGACACAAAATATTGATATGTTGAAAAGAGAAAGATGTAGAAAAACATCAACTCCTGTCTCAGTTTTTATTAGAAATCCATAGCCTGGTTCTCCCACAAGTGAGGATGCCCCTTATTACAAAAAATAATAAGTATTTAAAGACCTTCCACAGGGTAAAACATCCCTGTGGAAGTTATCAAAACTGTTTACATAAAATCTGGGAAGACATCCCAAGTCTGACTAAACTAGGAACCTAAAATAAAACTAAAACACACAAATATCTCCTAGACTGTCCAGCATGTCCAAACAATTCGGATGTACCTGAAAAGGGTAAAAAATGGACAAGTTAGAAGGGTATTTTGTTAATAAAATGATAAAAAATCAAATTCTATAGACTAGCTACAGAATCTTGCGATTCTGTAGCTGGTCTAAATCAGACACAGAATCAGCATAAAGATCAATTCAAATCTTTTAAAGAATTAAATTCAACTATTAAAAAATATCTAATAGATAATTGAAAGACAAATGAATCATTCAAATCGAGATTGTTATACTAATTCAAGATCAGAACAAAACTAAAATCAAATTACTACAGAGATGCATATACTCTGTTTCATTTGTTACCACAAAATTGGGTGAGCAGTGTAATATCGAACAATAATGAAATCATTCCATATCAAATTGAAATCGATATAGTTAAAACAAATCATAGGCAATTGTTATGCTGCCTCATCAACATGAAACACGATCGAATCCAGACAAGATCATTTTGAAATCGACATAACTGTATAACAAACGAACCATGCCATGAGCAAATTAAATCAAAATTGGCGCATAAATGTTCACAAATGAAATCATAATGAGATCAATCAACAGGATCTATAGGATTAGTTCGATTGTTTGCTATTGCTATTTTGGGGCAAACAAACTCAATTAACATTGAACGAAACCGTTCCTTTCAAAACGAATTATAACCGGATTTGACAGAGATAACAAATGTCGATCAATTCGTTTTATTTTTAGCAAAGAGAAAACAATGTACAGGATGAACAACATTATGACAGAGCCATTTCAAATGATAGACGGAGCTATTTGAAAACGAAATTCAAATCATTATATTAATCCTGGTCATTCACAAAACTAAAATGATATCAAAATTCATACTTGTATGACAAGGAGACAGCTTGATCATGACATTTTGGAGTTGACAATGACTATAGCTGATTCAACATTCTGAAAAATGATGGAACCAGTAGTCCTTTGCTTCCTATCAATTGCTTGAAGCTTGTTCTTTTGGTTGGTCAACACTGCAACTTGGTATTCCAACGATTTGATTTTCGATTGAAGTAAAGGAACGTCCAAATAGTATCGTTCCAACCACACATCACATTGGTCACACGGTGACTGTCCGAGCTTCGAAGATGTAGGTGAGGGTTTGGTTACATTTCCGAGGGTTTCGTTAGGTAATTCGATCCCTGGGAAATTGGGATTGTTTCTTAGGAAATTTGGAAGATTCGAAATGGAGTCATAAGGTGGCTCGGAGCACAGACCCTGTGAGTAAGGGTACTCACTGGCTAGGAAGAATTCTATGTCAGAGTCTGAATCCTCACTAAGGACTATGGGCTTCTTCTCAACACTAGGTTTAGGCTTATTTCTAGCCATTCTTAAGATAAGCCGAGCATTCTTTTTTCCTTTGCGATCAACAGTAGGGTTACCTCTAACCTTTTTGCTCACAGGATTTTTTATAGCCTCAACCTTCTTAGTTATAACATCGGGTAAGTCAATATCAAGGTCGACCAAAGGCTTAGGAGAGGGCAGTAGGACATGGAAGGGCATTGGTGGCCCGACCTTGGTTTTATTAACCACAAGTTTGTCAATCTGGACAGGGTCTATATCATCAAAACCATTTCGAGCAACAAAAGCTCGCCAACTATCACCGTGGAGACTTAAGTGATGAACAATGATAAGTCTAATTAGTCCATGGTGGAACAGTCTACTATCGGCCTTCTCCCTTTTAAACCTTTTTTACATTTTGTACAGGCTACACTGGAAATAGAAAGGCATATTCAATGGATACCCTATAAAATTCATTAGCAAACGCAGGTGGTAGAGAAAAATGAGTCCATATCGACCCTCACAGGTCACGAATTGTTTAACTACTATCAAAAGGTCATGCCATCGTAGTTTAGGCATGGAAATGGGCATACCTCTGTCACAAGATGTGACCTTTCGCGAGACGAGTAGTAGTGGCCATGGCACCTCTTCCACCTTAGAATTTTTGAACCAACGATGGCTCGTGGCTGCTAACCCGGTGGCAGAGATAATGAACTCTTCACTGATTTCCAACTGAATATCACCCAACTTGTCTCTATAGCCATCAAAAGTCAGGGTAAACTGCTGTGCCAAAAATAAATTAAAACCCTCAAACCTCTGCACGAAGGTGAGCCAACCGCTATCCTCTAATTCCTTTCGTGCATTATCGAATAGTAGCAAGGCTTGGCTACCATTCAACTCAATTCGCACCACCGGTGCCATGGAGCCGAGCACACGGTGAACGAGCCAGGGTTTGGATGATAGCATACACAGGAGTAGAGTGCATGAAGGGTTACCCGAGATAACAGAGGTGAAACAGGGATAAGGGATAGGAATTAATGACATCGTGCGAAGGTGGTGGAGCTTATTTCTGCCATGCATAATAGTTATTTCCAAGGTACAACCACTAGCGCTTATCCCTGTTCAACCCACTATTGTATAGTTTTAAAAATTATGTCACTTGCCCGACCAATGAAGTCAATGGTAAGTGTATAAACCAACGCGTGCAATCAAAGTTATGCCATAGTTTTAAACACCCAACATACAAATCAAAACCAATACTAATGTTTTGACTATGTGACATGCATTGTAACAATTCATATCAAGAGTTTAACCAACGTGCCAATGCATTTTAAACTAGGTGTCATATCAAATGAAATATATCAAGGGTTTAATCATAACACTTATATATCTTTATGAAACCAATGGTCAAGTAGATCAAATCAAAGAACATATAAATCCAATCGCCAATGCATCACAAACTCAATGAGACAAAGTCACACAATCAATCTAAGAATGTCCAATGAGTACAGATCAAAAAGTTTTATCAACTGCATAATGATAAGTGAAGCGTAAGCGCAATGGGCATATCAACAAGAAGGATAACGAAAATTCAATAATGATTCTAATGCTACTTCAAAAGACCAAGTTTTCACGCTTACAGTTGTGAAAACAAAAATGAAGGTAAATTTGCAAATGTCGCAAAAACAAAAGTGTCGTTTATTTGAAAATTGCGATGAAAAATTGATGTTTGCAAAGCATTGGTGTAGGCATCTTATAAGACAATGGAAAAATGTGAATTGGATGCCAACAATGGTGACACACTGGTAGAAGCAGTTATCTCTGCCAAAAGGAACAAATTCAGATTAGGACAATAAAGATAATTCCAACTCAAAAATAGCAACAAGCAAATTGTATAAACATAATCATTTACCAACTATTCCAGCAGTGTTTTAAAAGATGAAAACTGATAACAGTCTTAAGACCAGCGAATCACGATATTAAAGATAAAATCTCCAATACTGTTGACAGAGCCACTACTGCCAGCAGGAATCCATAGCCTCGACAGGGTTTCCATTTAACCCACTCTAACATCTGTATTCTTCCAAGAAGTTCTGGATTAGAATAAAGGACATTAAGAGGATTCTTATTTGCAAATTTTCATATACCCGACATTGCTTCACTGCCAGCGGGCCTATTCATTACCCCGGTGAAGTTTTCTTGGCATCATGCATGCATTTACCCGCTGCCAACAGACCTGTTCAACATCCCGGTGGGTTTACAAGCACTTCCCACAGCTCTTCTTAATAATTTATTTTGTTTTGTTTTTTCATAGATATATACTTGAGCGGGGTGATGCTAAAAATCATGATATTTTAACATATTTTTTCAGACCTCATCGGAATTTTTTAGAACTGTCCTTTATTTAGATCCAGAGATGTTTCATTTACAAAAAAAACTTCCTAAGGCAGGGAGACATCTTTTGAGTCATTCCCTTGAGGAATCGGGACAGTGTAAAAAGATAATAGATGATCATGACAAGCTTTGCTCAGAGATTGAAATCAATCAACTTCTTTCAAACAAAAGACTTTTTCCAACATGGATATAATTTCAAAAATATACCATTGATGTTTATACAAATTTTGTTAGTAGTTATTTCAGCGAAGGAATTTTCTATTGTCTTTGTCTAAATAGCTCAGTATACAGGTATGTGTATTTTCCAAAAACACAAGCTGATAAATTCAAAGAAAAATCAAGAACAAAAAGGCAAACGAAAAAGAAAACAAAATCAAAATATGTACATAATATACAAGGGTTGTCATCAAGCAAGGTATCTTTTTCAGGGCTTGGCCATTTACCGGGTAGGTGTCAAGATGACCCTCAAGATTATGCAATCGAAAAGAACTGGGACCCAACTTTTCAGCAATTAAAAATGGTCCAAGACACAAATTTTGAAATTTTGTGTGCTCTCCCTTTCCCTCATGTGGTTTGTCCCATTTCAGGACGAGGTCGCCTACNGTAAATGTGCAAATGTCGCAAAAATAAAAGTGTCGTTTATTTGAAAATTGCGATGAAAAATTGATGTTTGCAAAGCATTGGTGTAGGTAGCTTATAAGACAATGGAAAAATGTGAATTGGCTGCCAACAATGGTGACACACTGGTAGAAGCAGTTATCTCTGCCAAAAGGAACAAATTCAGATTAGGACAGTAAAGATAATTCCAACTCAAAAATAGCAACAAGAAAATTGTATAAACATAATCATTTACCAACTATTCCAGCAGTGTTTTAAAAGATGAAAACTGATAACAGTCTTAAGACCAGCGAATCACGATATTAAAGATAAAATCTCCAATATTGTTGACAGAGCCACTGCTGCCAACAGGCATCCATAGCCTCGATAGGGTTTCCATTTAACCCACTCTAACATCTGTATTCTTCCAAGAAGTTCTGGATCAGAATAAAGGACATTAAGAGGATTCTTATTTGCAAATTTTCATATACCTGACATTGCTTCACTGCCAGTGGGCCTATTCATTACCCCGGTGAAGTTTTCTTGGCATCATGCATGCATTTACCCACTGCCAACAGACCTGTTCAACATCCCGGTGGGTTTACAAGCACTTCCCACAGCTCTTCTTAATAATTTATTTTGTTTTGTTTTTTCATAGATATATACTTGAGCGGGGTGACGCTAAAAATCATGATATTTTAACATATTTTTTCAGACCTCATCGGAATTTTTTAGAACTGTCCTTTATTTAGATCCAGAGATGTTTCATTTACAAAAAAAACTTCCTAAGGCAGGGAGACATCTTTTGAGTCATTCCCTTGAGGAATCGGGACAGTGTAAAAAGATAATAGATGATCATGACAAGCTTTGCTCAGAGATTGAAATCAATCAACTTCTTTCAAACAAAAGACTTTTTCCAACATGGATATAATTTCAAAAATATACCATTGATGTTTATACAAATTTTGTTAGTAGTTATTTCAGCGAAGGAATTTTCTATTGTCTTTGTCTAAATAGCTCAGTATACAGGTATGTGTATTTTCCAAAAACACAAGCTGATAAATTCAAAGAAAAATCAAGAACAAAAAGGCAAACGAAAAAGAAAACAAAATCAAAATATGTACATAATATACAAGGGTTGTCATCAAGCAAGGTATCTTTTTCAGGGCTTGGCCATTTACCGGGTAGGTGTCAAGATGACCCTCAAGATTATGCAATCGAAAAGAACTGGGACCCAACTTTTCAGCAATTAAAAATGGTCCAAGACACAAATTTTGAAATTTTGTGTGCTCTCCCTTTCCCTCATGTGGTTTGTCCCATTTCAGGACGAGGTCGCCTACCTCAAAATTCCTATCAGAAGCAGAGTTAGAATCAAACCGTCTTTTAACCAATAGTTGATGCTGATCTAACTTACGTTTATCTTGGGCTCTTACCTCTTCTAGCTTCATCAAAGTGTTAATTCAGTTTTCCAAAGGGGGAAAATCTTCTTCTTGGACTTTCTGTGACAATTGAAGTGAAGGAAGAAGAATGTGAGGTGGCAGAATTTCTTCTTTTCCATAAATGAGAAAAAAGGGGGAGTTACCTACAACATCTTTTGGCGTTACCCTATCATCCCACAACGCGTTTAGCAGTGCATTGTGCCAATTCTTGTGGTTTTCAATGACCGTTCTCTTGATGATTTTTATTAAGTTATTGTTTGTTAATTCTACCAATCCGTTGCCGTGAGGGTAATATCTAGCAAAATACTTCAGCTTAATTCCCTTTTCCAAAGAGAACTCTCTCATCTCAAGATATGAAAAGTAAGAATCATTATCGAATACTAAACAGTCAGGGATACCGAAACGAGTGACAATATTCGAATTTAGAAAGGCAATTACCTGACTGGTGTTGACAATTCTTAACGCAACATCTTTAGACCATCGGGTAAAGTAATATGTGGTTGTCACAATAAACTTGTGCTGTTGCGAGGACGGGGGGTTGATTGGTCCTATGATATCAAGGCCCCACTACTGAAAAGGGGAATCTACTGAAACGGGCTGCAAAGGAAAGGTTGGTTTTTGTAATCGCCCTGATGCTTTCTGACAGATGATACATTTACGACACAAGGCATGGGTGTTTCTAAAAAGTTTTGGCCAGTAATAAGCAGCTCTTAAAACCTTATGGGAAGTGGTTTCACCACCAAAATGACCACCAGCTTCTCCTGCATGCAACTCTAGCAAGACTTTTTCTGCTTCGTCTTTTTCAAGACAACGCATCAGTACGCCATCAAAAGTTTGACGAAATAGAACACCATTAACCGGATGAAAGGAGGTAGACTTTAATCTCAACGCTCTTCATTTAGCAGGATCCAGGTGATAGGGAGCTAACCCATGTTCAAGACAGAATCTTATATCATCATACCAAGGACTGACAGAGTTTTGTGCGCAACAGATTAAACTTTGATAGCTTTGTCCTAGGTTTGACGTATCGCTTTCTTCTTGTTGTCATGCTGCTGAATCAAAAACTAACATGCATAACCCTTGGCCTCTCACTATCTGAGCTAGGGTGATTTCTAAGTCATACTCCTACAAGTAGGTGACCCAGTTTGACCTCTTTTCACCTAGTTCCTTCTGCACTAACAGGTTCCTCACAGCTAGGTAGGGGACAATGACTTTCATCCTAGGCTTCAAAAGATAGGACTGGAAGTGTTTAACTTCTTTGAAAACAGCGTAGGCTTTCTGATCTACCACTGGGTAATTAAGTTCAGTGCCTTTGAAAGCAGAGCTCATAAAGGAAATGGGTATTTCATTGTTCTCGACATTCTTTTGGGTTAAGAAGGTGGCATAGGAATGGTCAGAAGCAAAAGTGTAGAGTGTAAAGTCTTGAGAAAAATCTGGGCTCATGAGAGACAGAGCGTCTATTATGGCCTTTTTTATTGCATTAAAAGATTGATTTTCTAGGGGTCCCCATTGATATTGGGTGTCTTTCTTAATCAAATTTTGTAAAGGCCTGACCATTTCGGAGAAACTGGTGACAAATCTTCTCACAAAGTTAATCTGGACTAAGAAAGACTGCATAGACTTTTTGGATGTAGGAGGGGGAAGTTTCACGATGACTTGATTCCTTTCGGAGTCGATAATCATCCCTTACTAGACACAATGAATCCTAAGAGTTTACCCTATTCTACTGCAAAGATGGATTTTTTGGGATTCAAGGAGATGCCATATTTACGACATCACAGTAGGACGGCTCGTAAGTGAGCTAGATGATCATTTTTGTCTTTAGAAAATACAGTCACATCATCTAAGTAAACTACGACGGACTGATTGATTAAGCCTCGAAAAAGCAATGTCCATTTCTCTCTGAAAGGTGGCTCCAACATTAATCAATCCAAAAGGCATTTTTCGATAAGCATAAGTGCCCCATAGAGTACGGAAGGTAGTTTTAAGTTGGTCTGGTGGAGACATTAGGAATTGGTTATATCTCGAGAAACCATCCAGTACGGATAGCCTCTCAGAACCAGATACCTTTTGAAGGATCTGTTCCATGGGCGGGACAGGATAGTTGTCTTTATCAGATGCTCTATTAAGGTTTCATAAATCGACGCAGAGTCAGATTTCACCACTTTTCTTCCGGACTGGGACAAGGTTAGAAACCCACTGAGTGTGTCTAACAAGAAAAATTATCTTAGCATTTAGGAGCTTATTCAATTCTTTTTGAACGGTCGGTTCGAGCTTGGGGTGCATTTTCCTTAGTTTTTGTTGAAAGGGTAAGGTTTGGGGCTTCATCGGGATGACATGCTGTATGATGTTAGGGTCGAAAGTTTTAAGGTCATCATATGTCCACGCAAATACATCTTTAAATTCTTTGAACAATTTAATAAATGCAGTTTTTTCTTGTTGAGAACATCCCAACCCTAGATTAATGCACTGAGGATTTTCATTAGTTCCTAAGTTCACCTTTTCATAAGATAACGAGGAACTATTGGTTTTGCAGTTGACCGTCTTTTTAAATTTATCTTGAAGATCATAAAACTTCTCTAATCTAATTACAGATTTAGGGATCGAGTTTACCATGTCCGATGAAGATTCAGGAGTTCTCATATCTGGTATTACCATGAAATCGCGCAAATTGTCATAGTGTGTGTGTTCGTCTATCACTGCACCTTGAAAAGTTTCTTCCATGTGCATAAAGTTAATAATCTACTGATCGTCGTCAAATACTCTCCATTTCGTGATGTTGTCAGGAACGGATGGCCGAAACAATAGCTCAATGGAGAATTCATTTGGGGACAAGCCTTCTACAGGAAGAAGTTTAGAAGCTACATTAGCTAATAAATCTGCTTCAGAGTTATTCAATCTAGGAATAGAATTTATATTGAAACCAGAAAATTTATTCGTTAAATTCCATACATCAGATTGGTAGCTTTTGATATGTGGAGACAGACAATGGATAGAGTCTCTTACCTGTCTAACCATTATTTCAGAGTCGCCAAAGACGGTTAAATTTTGAATGTTCATATCCAAATCGTTTTTGAGACCTTGCAGTAAAGCCTCATATTCTGCAGTATTGTTAGTACATTCAAATTCCAACCTACATTACATCAATGTTTTTTTACCTACCGGATCGATAATGATGCAGTCTGCGCCAGCTCCTTCTTTGGACTTTGACCCGTCGAAATAAAGAGACCAAATTTGATTTGCATCGGGTACATGGGACCCTTGCATGGAAGTTGTTGCCTGCATATATGCTACAATATCAGACTGTTGTTCTGGATTGGTGATAGGTGAAGCCTCAACCATGAAATTGCCGAAGAAGGTGTCCATCCCTTGTACTTCGGGTGAATCAGCAGAAGGTGTAAATGGTTCGTTGGGATCGTTCAAATCTGTGACTGTGAACTTAAGGTAGCGTTGACAATTTACTTTGATTTTATTAGGCTTGACGTTCTCCAGAAGCCATAGATGGGACCAATCTGTCGCGAAATAACCATGTAGTTGTTCCGACCAGTCCCTGCTTAAAAACAAACCATACACTTCTGGAATATCCACAACAATTATATCAATAACTTGATGAACCTTGGGGTTAGACAATAATCTAATAAGCACATTCTTTAGTTCGCCTATAACTTTCACATTTGTCCAATCAAGTTGTATGATTTTTAAATTCCAGGGTTCAACTATAGCATTAGTCTTTTCGAAAACAGACCAAGGCATCACATTGGATGATGCTCCTGAGTCTACCATACAATTCTGCACGTTTCTATTAAAGATCTTGAAAGTTAATAGGAATGGAGGTACGTTTTTGCGAGTACTAAGAGTAGTAGCTTGTGGCTTTTTACTCGCAGTTTCTAAAGCTATTTTATCTACATTATTTGCATTATTTACAGGAAGGATTCCTTTATCTTGAGGATCAGGATTGTTTTTAGTGGAAGTCTTCTGGGGAACTTTGTTCTGTACAACCTTGTTACCATTAGAATTACCATTTTTTCCATTCTTCGAGATATTCTGTAACATTTTTTGTAGCAGAAATGGAAACTTCAATAACTCATAAATAGAAATGTTAGCCCTTAACTTTTTAAGATCTTCAACTACATCATAATCTAAGTTGGGGTTCACATTACTCTATTTAGTCTCAGCTAATTTAGATTTCTTTGGAGGCGAAGTTGTAGTATTTTCGAAAGAAGGTTTGTTTGTTGTCTTACTCCTGCTATTATAGGGATGTACTGTCTCGAAGTTAGCTTGAAATATGTTATCCGATAAGTATCTGAATTTTTTTGGAGAAGACTCTTCTTCTTGAACTGTTTGTTGTTCAACTACCTCCTCAGGAATTTCAGGAGGCATCAAGTTATCTTGGGCTTCTAGAATTTTTTGAAGGGCGCATAGCAGACTTTCTAGATTTAGGCCTTCTGTGGTTGGATTAGGTCGATTGGTAGGAAAAGACTTCCGGAACGGGGTTTTGTAAGGTCCTTTGCTCGAGGAAGCTTCTTTGGTCGACCTTTTCAAGTCTATAACTTGATTTGACAATTTTTGAACAAATTTAGTTAAGTTTTCTAAATCATAGCTTTCAGGTTGTGTTTTACTTTGAGTGGGTCTGGGGAGGATTTCAATCTTCTTTTTGGAAGAAGAACTAGTCTCAGTTTCGTTGCTAGTAGAGTATTTAAGACTAAGTATGTCTTTTTCAATCTGGCTGGCCTCCTCGAAGGCTTCTAACAACGTGGATTTCTTAGATCATTTAACCCAAATAGCTATACTTTGATGCAAAGCTTTAGTGTATTATGCTATTATAAGACTCTCAGTAGGCATGGAATTGGTAGGGATTCGGTTTTTGAGTGTTAGGAATCTTTGATTAAAGTCTTTAATTTTTTCTTTTGGGTTCATTCTTAAGCTAGAAAGGTCCATGACTAGGACTTTCGGAGGTTTACCGTCTCTGAACTTTTCCAAAAAGCATGACTCAAACTTTTCCCAAGACACGATAGTATGGGGTTGTTGGGAAAAGTACCATGTGGATGCATTACCCTCGAAAGTATACAGGAACAACCTACAGACAACGTCTTCATGTTCAACATTGCGGAGTATTATGGCTAACATAAACTTTTTAATGTGATCTTCAACGATCTGTTTTGAGTCAGGGTCAAACTTGGGAAGCCATTTCTCCAGGTGTTTAGGTAAAGGATGTTGAGATCCAGGTACAGCTACGGCATCCTGATCAAGCCAGGGTCTAGCAGGGTTGTTCTGATTTGCCATTTCGTGTAGTGGGTGTGGAAGGCTGAGAAGGGGAATTGCCTTCATCAAAGAAATATCCTCCAGAAGAGGAAGGAGATGATGGAGGTGGTGAAGGGGGTATCCCAGATCCTCCTGCAGCAGGATTTAAGATTGGATCTGTAAGATTCATAGTGAGACTAGTGTCTCCTAATTGTTATCTGATATCAGAGAAATCCAAAGGTTGTCCCCATGGATGGTTAGTTTGCCTCAAATGAGCTAAGGCACTATGTGTTTTTATAAGAGATTGACGAACAATCTCTTGTATGTCACCACCTGTAGGATTAGGGGTTGCTGGCTCAACTGTGATCTGTGGATCATCGGTTGAAGTAGTTGATGTTTGAAGGGGAATACTATCATTTGAATGGCTTCTAGTCACTATAGGTGAGAGATTAGGTGGTGGAGGAGTCTTGCGACTGCCTCGTTCCATTAATTAAATTCAGGCCCTCCTTCTAGTGCCATTTGTTGGCGGGTGAAATTGATCGTCCATCAAATAGAAGAGTGGAACTGGTCTGGGGTTGTCTAATGACCCAAGCCGTTTGGGGTGAACCACCCTGACGAGTTTAGCAGATCCGTTAGCCAATCTAAGGTCCTAAGAAAACAAAAAAAGAAAAAATATTCTAAACTAACTAATCTAACTAAAACTAACTATTAAACAAACAAAACTAATCTAACTAAAATAACTATTAAAACAGAATAAACTAATCTAACTATTCTATATATACAATCTACTAACTACTACTATACTAACTCTAACTAATTAACTATCTAATTACTAACATAAATAAATCTTATTCACAAAATGTAC
>JZKD02S1941149.1:7732-19932 GCA_000966675.3 Picea glauca
TGGGGAGTTGACCCTAAGTGTTCCTAGAGGGAGTAGCCTCTAGAAGTCCACCTGGGAGTGCCATGTGTGACAAATATTTTACTACTATGGTGGTTTTGTACCACTGGTAGAGACTACATGTCTCTGGACAGTAGTTGTGTACTACTATGGAAAGATACCTCCCTAGCTAAGAGGGAGTATTGATGTTTCAACATCGGGCATAACTTCTCCAATATTGGGCTGCAGACCAAGGGAGATATGATACATTTATCACAAAGGTGCACTTGTGGTAAATGGGCCCAGATGTAGTCCTTCCTTGATCATGACAAGGAATAATAGGGACTCGAGGTGCTTGAAGTTCTTTCCACGTGTCAGTTAGCATCAAGCTGACATTCACTCATAGGTGTGTGCCTGTGGTGAAATATCTTGGTGTGGTCTTTGTCCTAGTCATGGTGATTTGACAAGGAATGATAAAGACTCAAAATGCTATGCTATTACATGCGGACCCAAGTGAGCCTAATCTTAGAAAGATTTAATTGGCTCATAGGGAGAGCCGTGGAAGGAGTTTCTCCTCAGTTCAGGTGGGAGAGAGATGTCTCCCAAGATCGAAAGATACGTGTCATGAGTCTAGGGTGAAGTTTGTATACTTCAAAGACAAGAGTGGCATGTTGCAGAATGTCTCCCTCATTGAGAGGGAGTGTTGATGTTTGGACAACATCAGGAAGACATTCTCTAAAAATAGTATATAATAAGTAAATGATAATAATAAGTAGTTATTATTATTCAAGGGACGCATCCTTTCATGGATGGTCACCTTATGTTCCCTATATATGGAACACTCATTATTGTAATAATACATCGAATATCTCTCATATCTCATATGAATAAAAACTAACATGTGGCCCTCACTGGTTCAACCTGTGGTGAGGGAATTTCATTGACATCAATGATTCCCTCTCTCGACGTCATTTCTTGCTCCGCCTCTACGGTTTCTTGCGGTGACCTAAAATTGTTGCATGTTTTCCGTGCGGTTTGGCTTGGTGCGCCAACCTTTGGAGGCACCATTGTGGGTAATTCTTTCTTTCCCGGTTGAGTTTTGGCTACTTTGTCTCTATACTCACCTGTTCGCCTCTCATCTTCTTGCTCGTTAGCTTCGTGAGTTTGAAAATGCACAATAAGTCTTGTTTGGCCCACATTTTCATTTTATAGAGGGCATAATAATTTCCTTGAATCTTATCAGAGAAGCTTCTTTGGTTATTATTAATGCATTGAATCTTATCGAGTACGCTTCATTTAGTTTCATAAATGCCCAATTCACGCCTTTTTTCCGTAACGACCATTTTTTTATTTTCTGATCATTGGACCCCTTTCCGGTGTGCTGAAATTTTTCGGTGCACCGTACATTTCTGCTATGACTTTTCCTTAGTGCGTAGTGTTTTGCTTTCTGTCAACCATATGCTACGTGCAGTCATTTTTTCTTTTTGTCTTGCTTATTCTACTATCTTTGTGCATGATATTTCCCAGTATTTTTGTATTTTCTTTCTTTTCTACTTTTGTATTTCTTTTTTTCCTCTTTTTCTCCTTTTTATTTATTTTTATCATTTCTCTATCCTAATATATGCTATAGTACACTATATACATGCCTTTTCCCACTGCGTTGTAACTTTTAAGGGTTAGTATATTGATTGTCCCTGTACAATTTCAGTCGAATACCGTTGATCATTCCTTTAAGTTTTGTTCCTGCCAAGTCTTTTAGATTTATAGATCCCCCATCTGTGATAGTCTTTACTTCATATGGCCCTAGCCAATGTATCATAAACTTACCAGGATGTTGAAAAAATTTACTGTCATAGAGAAAAACTAGGTCTCCCTCCTTAAAACTCTTCTTCTTAATATGTTTGTCATGCTAGGATTTGTCTCTTGCTTTCTGTACTACCTGGTGAAATCCTGCCGAAATCATGTACTCTTCTATTTCCATTAGTTGATTTAACCTTTCCTGTACTGCGCCTCTTTCTGTCATGTTGGTAATTGTTGCTATGCGCAGACTGGGTACCAAAAATTCTAATTGCACCACTTCTTCATGCCCATACACCAATCTAAATGGTGTCTGTCCTGTCAACTTATTACATGTGGTCCTATATGCCCATAGTAATGTTGGTATATTCAAGTCCCAATCATCCTTGTTGACATTGTATATATTAGTCAGAGCATTTTCCAAGATATTATTGAAAGTTTCTATTATTCCATTTGCCTGAGGATGATATGGTGTACTCTTTTGGTGAGAGACTTCGAACTCCTCAGTCATAGCCATGATGGTATCATTGATAAAATGAGTGCCTTAGTCACTCATCAAAATCCTTGGACATCCAAATCTGGTGATCACTTTCTCAAACAAGAAGTGGGTTGTTGTCTCTGTGCTACAGTCTTTGACTGGTTATGCTTTTTCCCATATTGTTAAGTATTCAGTTACAGTAATGATATATCTAGCTCATGACCTTATTACTGGTGGATTAATAGGTCCCACAAAGTCTATTTCTCATTTGTAAAATACCTGCAGAGTCACTTGTGGTCTCAGAGGCATCTCATCCCTTTTGTTGGGTTTGCCAACCCTCTAACATACATCACATTTCTAGAAATATTCCTTGGCATCTTTATTGAATTTTGACCACCATAATCATGTGCATAATACCTTATGCGTGGTATATTTTCCTGCATAGTGTCCTCCATATATTCCTTCATGAGCTTCTGCTAAAATTATGGGCCTTTCATGTTCTAATACACACCTTCTCAAAATGCTATTTGTGCCCATTTTGTATAAATGTCCTGCAATAAGTTGATAGTATGTAGCTCTGACTACCAGATTTTTCTTCTACGTAGTGCTAAACTAATGTGGCAGAATCCTTGTACTTAAGTATTCAATAATATTAACGAAGTATTCATTAGCTACCTGTACTAAAAATAATTGTGCATCAGGGAATTTTTCTTCCAAGTTAGTAGGTTCCTCTCCATTAGTTACCCTTGACAGGTGATCAGGTCCTACATTCAGCTTCCCTAGTTTGACTATTACTTCAAAATCAAATTCTTGGAATAATAATAGCCATCTACAGATACCCCCCCCTTCCCAACACTGGCTTGTTGACTAGATATTTGAGGGCATAATGGTCTGTGAACATTTTAAAGTGTTTACCCAGTAAGTAGTGCTTGAACTTCTGAAGTGCATAGACCATGAATATGACTTCTCTTTTTGTGGTGTTGTAGTTTTTCTATGATTTTGAAAACTTTTTTCTTGCAAAGGATATAGGATGGTCCAAGTTTCCTGCTTCTGGATGCACCATAATTGCTCCAAGTGCTATGGATGATGCATATACATGCACATGAAATGTATTTTCCCAATTTGGGAATACTAGGATAGATGTTGTGACCATATTTTATTTTAAAGTGTCCAATCCTTGTTGACAGTCCTCATTCCACTGAAATTTGGTGTCCTTCTTTAATAGTTTTTCTATAGGTGCATTAATATGCGCATACCCCTTTATAAACTTCCTATAATAGCCTATATGTCCCAGTGTTTCTTTTAACTGGTGCATTGACTTTGGTGGTGGCAAATTTACAGTGATTGCAATCTTAGCAGGATCCACTAGTAAACCTTGTTTACACACTATATGTCCCAACAATATTCTAAAAGGTGTCCCCAAAATGAATTTATTGATGTTTAAGGATATCTGACATTGCATGCATCTTTCCAAAATTATTCTTAACACTTCTACATGGTCCTTTAACAAACTATATACAGTCTAGTCATCCAGATATACCTCTAGAAATTGATGTATGAATTCCTTAAAAGTAGCTATGACTACTCTTGAAAAAATGGTTGGTGCATTCTTCAGCCCAAATGACATGGCTGTATATTGGTAGGATCTCCATTCTGTAGAAAAAGTAGTATTATACTTGTCCCATGGAGCTATTTTGATCTGATCATAGCCTGAGAATCCATCTGTAAATGAATATTCTTCCTGGCCTCCCACATTCTCTAAGAACTCATCTGTAAAAGGGGTAGGAAAAGGGTCATGTAAGAAAGAATCATTCAGTTTTCTCAAATCTACACAAATCCTTATCCCCCCTTGTTTATTTTCTTGTATTACCATAGGACTTATCCATTCATATTCCTCTATTGGTTCTATGATACCAGCTTCCAACATTCTGTCAAATTCTTCTTTCACTTTCTTCTTATATACTAGATTCAGTCTGTAAGGTATTTACCTGACAAGTCTTGCCTTAGGTTTGAGAGGTATTTTCATTTCTCCTAGCTCCCCGACTATGCCTTTCATCTCTGTAAAGGTTTTTAGGATCATGTCACTGTATTCGTGCACTAATTTTGTTATTCTTTCTACTGTTTGTTCATCCTGATAGTCTCCAATACTTGCCAATTTAGGATTTTCAGTTTTCCCAATGTTGACTTTCTTAACTTTGATTGGTGCAAAAAATATCTCTGACTCGAGAGATGGACCTTCCACCTCTCTTTATCCTTCAATCTTTGTAATCTAAATGTTGCGTGGATCATCTTCATTTGGTGCTTCCTCTTCAACATGATATCATGAAATTAGTTCTTTGATTGTTTATCTATTATGTTGTTGATATTTTGTCATGAATTCAACCTCTAGTTCATCAATAAATATCATTCCTTGTATCAACTTCAACGTTTAATCGATGTTGGGGTTCTCACATTCAAATGAGAAGGTTACTACAAGGTTTTTTTGTAAGCATGTCCATTATGTAGTGCCTCTACGCATCTCCTGGTCTATATACCAGTTCCCTGGAATTCCTTCCAATGTATGGATAAAGCGATGAGGTCATTCCTATGGTGGTGTCATCCTCCACTATGTTCTGCACTTCTCTAAGTGTTCAACTGGTGTTCCCTGTCCATCATACCTCTTCATTTCATTTCTCCCATGATCTGCACCAAATCTAATGTGAAGTAGTCCTTTACACTGATACTGGTCCTGAATTGTTTCTTTGTGCACACCCCACCATCTTGCAGGTCTGGCCTTGAGTGCAATATATAGGGATAAGAGCCTATGATTTTCTAACATTTCATCTTCATATTTTTTTAGAAATTCCTCTAATTCATTTACCCCATAAAAATTGGGAGGTTCTCTTATCTCTGTACCAACCCATCTTACTATGCGGTCTATTCTTGCACACCTTCTTGTGGAAACTTCATGTAATCATTGTTGCCAATTCTCCAAACCTGTATCTGAGTTGGAAGCACATGATGTAATCCTTCTCCAATTGAAAGGAATATCTCCCCTACTATGCCTTTCATCTCTGCAAAGGTCGTTGGGGATAGGTCACTATATTCGCACAACATCTCTGTTATTCTTTATATTGTTTGTTCATCTTGATAGTCTCCAATACTTGCCAATTTAGGATTGTCGGTTTTCCCAATGTCAACTTTCTTAACTTTGATTGGTGCAACAAATACTTCTGACTTGAGAGATGGACCTTCCACCTCTCTTTCTCCCTTAATCTAAGTAATTTGAATGTTGAGCAAATCATCTTCATCTGGTGCTTCCTCTTCAACATGATAGCATGAAAGTAGTTCTTTGACTATCTGTCTATTTTGTTGTTGATATTTTTTCATAATTCAACCTCTGGATCATCAATAAATATGATTCCATGTATTATCTTCAGTGATGAATCAATTTTTGGGTTCTCATGTTCAAATGAGAAGGTTACTACAAATTTTTGTTGTAATCCTGTCCATTCTGTAGTGCCTTTGTGCATCTTCTAGTCTATATACTAGTTCCCTGGAATTCCTTCCAATGTATGGATAAAGTGATGAGGCCAGTCCTCTGGTGGTGTCATCCTCCACTATGTTATGCACTTCTCTAAGTGTTCAACTAGTGTTCCCTGTCCATCATACCTCTGCATTTTATTTCTCCCCTGCTCTACACCAAATCTAATGTGCAGTAGTCGTTTACACTGATACCAGTCCTGAATTGTTTCTTTGTATGCACCCCACCATATTGTAGCTGTGGCCTTGAGTGCAATATCTAGGGATAAGAGCCTTTTATTTTCTAACTCTTCCTCTTCATATTTTGTCAAAAATTCCTCTAAGTCATTTACCCCATAAAAAATAGGAGGTTCTCTTATCTCTGTACCAACCCATCTTACTGTGCGGTCTATTCTTGTGCACCTTCTTGTGGAAACTTCATGTAATTGTTGTTGCCAATTCTCCAAACCTATATCTGAGTCAGAATCACATGATGTAGTGCTTCTCCAGCTAAGTACCCCATCTGTAGTTGGGTTCACATAATTCTCTTTGTGTGTGGTGGTTATGTACAACTGGTTTATTTCTTCCAGATCCAAATAAGTGGGCTCTACAAACCTTTCTCCTTCTGATGGACCCAATTGTCCAATCTATATTCACTAGATTCAAAATTCGTTTTTCTTGTCTTCAGGTTGATTATGGCTTGTTTATAAAATGCCCAATATAATCTAAAAAATGTTGGGTAAGGTGTTGTACAATATACTATCTCTATTACTTCAAAATATTCCATAGTGCGCACTCCATCCAAATCAACTGTCACACCTTTAAGCCTTCCAATTGGTAACACTCTGTGTTGATTTGATAACTTCAACTAGACCGATGAATATCCTAGTGTGGGTTATCCCATACACTTCCATGTATTCTTAGGTAAGAAATTTACTTCAGAGCCCAAGCCCAATATAATATCACCCATGTTGAATTCCCCAATGTTAGCATTTAGTATGAATTCATGCTTGTCCTTCTTCTTGTATAGAGATGATTAACCATTTTTTGCTCTAATTTCCCTTGTAACTCTGTGTTACATCTTTCTAGCATATTTTTTAAGATATTAACCGATGGTGGATCCTTCAATAACTTAACACAGGATTGCAGAATTTTTTTTTTATGTTACTTACTTGCTCTAAAGGTTGTGCTTCCCTGGTATGGTCCATTGAGGAGGGAATCATGTACATTGGTGTGTTCTGCATGTGATACGCGACTGATGTAGATGCAACATTTTTCTTGATAAACTCTTGTCTGGCCTCCTTAAATGTTTCATTTTCTTTCTGTGCATCAAACTTCTTTTTTGGTTCAATATTCTTCTTAACCCATTGGTGTTGTGTTGGATCTTGTTTTACTGCGTCAGTTTCTGTCTTGGCTCCTCCTCGAATGACTATATTGATGTTTCTCCCATCATCCCTGGATTCTGCAGAGATCCATTGGACATTCTGGTTGTTCTGGTTCCTTTTTTCCTGGATCTTTCCTAAGAGTGTTGGACAGTCTTATGTGTCATGGTCTATTGCGCGACAGTACATACATGTCGTTGGTGGAAGTGGACACTCCCTTGCATAATGCCTTGGATGTTGGTAGTTGTGACACACTACTAGACCTCTCCCTTATCCAAATCTTCCTCTACCTCATCATCCACCTCTGTATCCACCTCGATCTCCTCGCGCTGCGTTGTACGGAGGTACCTGATTATACTGCGCGGGGTTATACTGTGGCTGCACATTGTTGTATTGTGTCTGCGCATTGTTGTATTGTTGTTGCACATTGTTGTATGGAGGTGGTACCTGGTTGAACTGAGGTGCAACTTGTCATGTCATCATTTCTACTTGCACCCTATAAGTATATGAAGTTATTTCTCTCATCAACTCCATCATCCTACAATATTTATCATTATGACCCACTGATTTGCAAAAATTACAGTATGAAATTTTGGGTACTATCTTATAATTATGCATCATTGGACAATGATATGGATCACTCCCATGCATTTTACAGATCTCGCACCATGGTCCTCCTGTTGGAAAAGGGTTTGGTATGTTTCCATATACTGCATGAAAGTTGGACATTTGTTCTTATGGTGTCCTTCTATCATGTATAGCATACACCAAACAAATTCTCTTTTCTCTTTTCCCTTATTTTGGTTAAGTTGAAAGGTTAGGTTCTTCAGATCCTCCTTCAACTCCTCTATTGTTGGATCTGTCTTCTGATACTAGTTCTCTTCCAGTTGTAATGCTTCCTGCAGAGCCTCTTCCTGAGTTTGGAACTTATGTTGTCTTAATGGGTATTTCAAATGTGGTAACAATGAGTTCACAAATAAGTGCCTATGTTGTATGTTAGTAATTGCATACTTCAACTTACCTTTCAAACGTTTTAACCTCTAATCAATATTTGAAACAAACTCACCTGGTTTTTTCTTGATTTCAATCATTTCATTCATATACTGGTCCTCTGAGATGGGCTTTAGAAATTCGTTTATCAATAGTTTTTTCACGTATGTAATAGTCCTTGTTACTCATGGTGGATTGTTTACATCTAGGCTCATGTACTAGTCCAGTGCGCGGTCTCTTAGGGTGATAGCTAACTGTGAAAGTTTTGTATCCTCATTTGTGATACAATTTTATTATCAAATCTTCTCACAGATGAATACGTGCTTCTCAGGGTCCTCTAATGCATCTCCTTGAAATTCTGGTAATTTGATTATGGGATCATGTCTTGCCATTTTGAATTGTGTTGAACTACTACCTCTACATAGTGAAGATATTTGACTATTACTTCCTAAACTGGCTCCCCTAGTTGATGCTCCTTGATTGGATCCCTGTCCTGCTTTTTTCCTTCCACTAAAATTCGATTGTCTAAACCTAGGTGGTCTTTCTGGTGTACTAGTCACACATGGGGTTGTAGGTTCCACACTGAAAATGATTTGGATTGGGGTTCTTCCTTCTGTCCCTGACCTTGGACCTCATTGTTTCCTTTCATATGTTGCACGCAGGATTTCCTCAATCTTCTCCACATTCTAGAGATTCTCTACCTCTTCCTCATCGCTTTCCAAGCCCTCTCTATCATCTATGGATATCTTCTTGTTATTCATCTTATATTGGTAGGGTGCTCCACTACGCATCTTTCCAGTTGTTGCAATTATTTGCTTTATCTGGTCTTCTTCCATCATAATTGGGTCCATGGTCTCCTTCTTCTTTCTCTTATCCATATCTTCCTCCATTTCTCCACCTCCTGTCAGTGCTTCTCCCCTTCCCCCATGCACACAGGGAAGTTTAGATGTCTGATTCCATGGTCATCACACCATTGTTATACAATAAAATCTTGATTGACGTATACAATGATATGATATACCTACCTCTGGGTCCTTCTAAAAAATCACGCTCTTCTTCTCTATAAGACTTCACGGTATCTACTGCAAATTTGATGATAAACCATGCAACAATATTGTCTAACCAGAAATCTACTGCGCGCATAATTTTTTTATTAACTTCTTGTAACTGTGCGATCTCCATAGGATTCCACTCTAGCTATCTTATTCGATTTTTTGGGTGGTTGTCTTTTAATCTCAATAACCACTCTTGCAAAAAATACGTGAAATCACAAAAAAATACCTCATGCAAGTTGCTAAGCACATATTTGTCGATATATTTGCATGGTGTTAACTTAGGGTTTATGTTATCCTTCTGCACAAACTCAAGTTCCTTTATTTTCAACCATCTTTCAATCTCCGCCTTCATTGGATTCCATGTCCTAAACATTCCCTTATATACCTTCATTCTCCACTTGTTTCTTCCACGGATCCCATCCACTCAATCCTATGTAGTTCCAACTGACAATGGAACCATTTGTTGGTTATATATTTCTTTCTCACTTCTTGGGTTGACCCAAGTTTGTATCTCAACAAGTTTCCAACAAAACCCTCTAAAACTATCTACCCTCCTGGTAAACCAGACAACAACGCTATGCACATAATGCACTAAGAAGTCTCACCTGAGATAGATTTATGGGTGACTGCAATGCTCAAGAGATTGCATTCTAGGAATGAGTGGGGATATGGGGGTGTATTCTATCTTCTTCATGCATTAATATTGTTATTCATTCAAGTATTTCTAGGATTCATTCATCTTTAGGCTCATGCATGCATTCTAATACATCTAGTTAATCATTCATTCATAAGATAATCATTAACATGAAGTAAGCATTCAATAAACATCACATATAAAATAGATTTTACCATGGTTCACCCCCTCCTGGGATACGTCCACAAAGATCTGTCTTCTCTTCTCTTTTATTTAGTATGCTGCAAAATCTAGCGTTGAGAGCATTACATCTTCAATCATACAATCATGAAGAGGTTCAAGAACCTCTGTGAGGTGGACTAGATCACACCAGGATCCTCAACATGTGACCTAACACTCAAAATATAGATTTCTTGACTCTTCTACAACCTTATTACACTCATAATAACCATCATCAACTCTTCGAACCCTTTCCAACCGCTAACCTAGACCTCCTAAGTTCTTATTTATATTATTTTATAGGCTTATAGCTGTTACAATCTTTATCAAAAACCATAACCATATCATGGTTAGGCTTGTCATCCTTCTCGCCACATTGCTTCTCCTCTTGCATGCTTCTTTTCCGCTTGCATGTTGTTTTTCCTGCCTCATGTTCTTCTCCAAAAATAGGCATGTGCCCAAAATAACCTTCCTTCTCAAAATAGGCCTGCACCCAACACATATGTATATCAAATAACTTCTTCTTCTTTTTCATCGTCATTTTTTATCAATAGAGAGTCTTCTTGTTCAAGTAACCCTTTATTTGAGATTGTTGATGTTAGTGGCTTCTACCATTGTGTTGAAGATATCTCTCATACCATGGTGGATACTAGTCCATGTGTATCATTTAATCCCACTAATTTATCTCAAGTTGATGGTTTCTTGAAGTATGAGCCCTGCGAGGCTTGCCAAGACAATGAGGCAATTTGGTCAATGCTGATGGTTATGTCAAGATCTCATTCTTTTGTCTTGTATTCTGGAGTTAACAAGTATATCAACACAAATGTTCTATCACCAAGTACACCTCGCACAAATTCTATGCATGGTTCTCATTTGGTATGCTACTTTCCATTGAACTCCTTCCATCAATTTTGTGTTAGTCATGGTAGATTTTATGATATAATTGAAGCATGGTTGGAGGAATATTATTCAGCTAATGTTCCCATGAATTATTACTATCGCATATTTAATATGGTGGATAGAGTTTTTCATGTTTTTTTTTCCTACTTTTACTCTACTTTTTCTCCAAGTTTTGTTACTAATCTTTTACGATGAACATGTCTATGCATGCCTGTGATTGTATTGATGGATACATTGGAATTAACACTTTACATAGTTCATTCTTTTCACCTAGTCTAATGTAGGATAGAAGTAGGATATAATAGACTAATATATTTTCTTTGCATAGTATTAGTTTTGCTTTCTAGTTTTTATCAAGTTTCTTGTTTCTTTTTCTTTTGTTATTGTTGGTTGAATAATACATGGATTTCTCAGCAGAGGTGGAAATAAATAGAAGGCTTGCATGATAATTTTTTCCCTTGAATGGATCTTTAAATAAAAAATTAATTTTAATATGGGAAAAATTCCTTTTATCTCATTCTCAAAATTTCCTATGTTTTGGGGTGATTTTCAGATCACTGAATCTATGCATGTTCACCGTGCTAAATATTTTTCAAGTTTTTTGTCATTCTACAAGTAGGATATTTTAAATAAAGAATGTTATTCAGTCTATCTTGTGGTGAAAATGAACACTCATATTTATTCCATCTACATACGAACATGATTCTAATTGGAATATTTTGCTCATATTACCAATACATCTTTCCAATAAAAAAAACTCATATTTTAATTAGATACCCCTGTTTATAACCCCTAATACCTATAAACCCCTTGAGACCCCACATCCCCCCCCCAATACCTACAATATATTGACCTTATTTTTCACAATGAAAAAAACCCCTTTATAAATGAATGTGATAAGATATTGGTCAACATGGTGAATCCCCCATGGTTGTAACTCATTAATATATTGGGTCTCACATTCTTTAGCATTCCAAGAATCTGAACCAATAATACTAAAATTGTTCAAGTTCATTCATATCCTGGAAAGAAAAGCATGTTTGGGTCATGTTGGAATATCCTTTATTTGATTTTTCTTGCTCATGATCTTGTTGGTTTTGTTTTCATGATTCCATGTCTAATTATTTGGACGGAAAACCTATCTAGTAGAGAGACAATGTTAAGAACCAAATATCAATATAGCATAGAAAATCCTCAGAAAAAGTACTCAACGCCTTGAAAAAGAGATAATTTCAGATAATAAGCCTCTTCGAGGGGGCAACCTCCTT
>JZKD02S1941149.1:19942-47477 GCA_000966675.3 Picea glauca
AACATTACTAATCTAAATTACAACTAATGGCCTAAGCCGACATAAATAAAATAGCATTACTAATCTAATATGCCCCAATTAAGGGGTAATGAGCCAATATTAGGGCTTAACAGGGAATCAATCCATCTAGGCTATGATCTGAGATTACTTGAACCTTTCCATAGTGTCTCAATAGCTCCCATTTCCATAATGATTTCCTCTTGCCTCTCACAAGGTTGAATATGATCATACATATGTTTCACATTATTATCATTAATGACCAGAGGAAATACGAACCATGGCTTGCAAGGATGATGATTTTAAATTGGATTTTGTAATCATGACAAAGGATAAGATGAAGTGTCTAGGGGATCCAAATATCACAACAATAAATGACACTGAGTCTTATGTCGAAGGGAATATTGTGCGAAAGCACATGGTGCTTATCTCTCATGAAGAAGGTTGTGATATTTGCCTGAATGAAAAGAAAATGAATACTTGATGACTGTATTGGCATTTGCATAATTTTTATGATGACCAATATAGTTCAATTTTACATTAGCTTAGCATGATTTTCTTAGGATTGGTTTAATTTTGGTCTTTACTTTTCTTTTTAGTCTAATTTCATTTCAACAAGTCAGTCATTTAGAAGAAGAGTTCTTCCCAAACTGTCTAATAGCTTATCATAACATTCTCTTTTTTTGTGCGACTTGAGAAATGGCTTGTGCAACCATCAACTCGAGATATTTTTCTCTTCAATGAAAACAACTTAGGGAAGTTTTAATCTACACTTGGCTTCTCAGATTATTTTACAACAATTTTTAGAATTAATCAACCAAGATTGTCACCAACTAAATAACATATCTCTCATTCATGTGTTCTCATGTTGGTTTATGATCTAGTTGATATTTGGAGTCATTTTCATGATTATTTTTTATGACCTCCATAACTGTAATATCCTCTCCTTGCCTCATCAGATTGAATTATTTGAATATTTGTGATTAATAATATCTTTTATGGCAAAGAGAAATTGATGCTTCAGTGAGAGATGTAAAATGTATTTTCTAATGTTGAAAAGTTCATTATTTTGAAGTGTGCAAAGGACTTGCTCATGTTAAGAAATATTGAGAGCTTATGGGTTTGTGGAATGTTTCATGTAATTGATTTTTTGAAAATCTATTTTAGCTAAACTTCTCCATTAACCCATTTTGCTAGATTCCCAAAATATTTTTTGTTTCACTAAAGAGAAATTGGATTACAAGATTGTGTTGCAAAATTTTTTCACTAGATTATTAATTCTTGTAATCTTGCTTGTTCTTCATTTTAGATATTTACCCTGGGAATATTTCTATTGGGATTGATGTTGAATGGTTGAAATTACTTGACTAATTATTTCCCTTTGATTACTTTCCAAGCTTTCATTGAAAACAATTTCCATGTTGTTGCCCCATATTTATTACTTGTTGTTGGATTCTATTCTTATTTTTCAGCCAGTTTTCATTCTTTTTTATGACTGATATTCTAGCTTTAGGATTCTTTTAGTTTAGTTATATTTTCATGGATTGGCTTCAGTTTTAGTGGTTGATTTCTACTTGAACGAATTTCTCCCATATTTTAATTTGAATGTTGGCATGTTCCCACAATTGATTTGACTTCTTAGTTTTCCTTGAGGATTACTCTTTAAATTTGAGTGAGGGGATAGTCCAATTTTGGTCACATACTGAAGAATATTTTACAAGTCATGAGATACATGGGTTTCTTTATCTGAATGAGTATTCATGAAGTTCTTAGTTGTGGGTATGGACTAATAGTTGTGGTGGAACACATGTGTTTACTGAGCACACCATAATAATCCATACGTATAGGAAAGTATCTATCTAATTTTTTATTTGAGATCCATCAACTTCATATTAATAAGATGGCCCATACTATGATGGTTTTTGGGGAGACATATGGGTTAAACTTAAATGCATAACGTCTAACGTATCACCCCGCTTCCTTCACACCCTATGTGGATATGCATATCTATATATAAAATCTAAAAGGGTGTGCATATTTCGAAACAAAAGGAAGTTGAAAGCATTATTAATAGTATGGGAAGTAAAATTAAACTCATTGGGGATATGGGCGCCTGCTAGCAGTGGGGCTATGCTTGTATGGTACCGAGGAAACTTTATCGAGGCTATGGACGCTCGCTGAAAGTGAAGCAATACCGAGAAAAGAGAGATGATGAACACACTTATGTACATGTTTTCTTGTTATAAAGGGTGAAAACCCATGGTTAAACCAAAGCCAACATGAAGTATGCAGTCAATCAAAGAATTTACCTCACTAATTGGCTCTTTGAAAAGGGTGCGTTAGATTACAAGTACTAGAAATATTGAGTTATATCTTTTAGAAATTTGGCTTCATTGTGGTACCCATGATTATTGGAAAATTATCTACAGTTTGTTGAGCTTATCTTTAAAATTCAGATATGAATTAAAGGTCCTTAAATTATACTGACAGAGATAATTGGTTCTTCCAGTGTGTCACTATTTGTTGAGGCCACAACAACCTTTTTCTTTTACAAGTGAAAGGAAAGGGACCCCCACTAAAATTTCAACTCTAATTCCTAATCCCCTACTACCTAAACCTAATTATAATTCTTTATCTACCTTGAGGGAGTTGGGGGTTTGATCTTGATTGATGATTGTCTTGAATGCGTTTTTTTTTAAGGATTTTCTGAATGGATAACTTAAATTTTTCATCCTCTTGCTTGAATGTTGTGCTTAATGTATTCATATTTATGCTCTCATATGTTGATCATACTCTTTAGTTTTGAACTCTTAGCTTGAATTGTAGGATCATTGATTCTTCCTTTGAGTTTGAGACTTGGTACATGCAATTTTCAGGATCATAGATGATTATCTTTGGACAAACCCAACACTCATTAGTAAATTTGTTGAAGGTAGATAATGTAACATCTATAGTATATTGGAAGGTGTCTTCTTAATCATATAATCGATCTCATATTTTCTGTAGTTGCAAGAGTAGGTTCGCAAGGTCAGTTTCTTTACATGATCAATACAGTCTTGAAATGCATGTGGGGGAATTCCTTGATATTCTTCCTCTTTCCTATAATTCTCTCTATACGAATCTTGTCTATCATTTGAAGCCAACAATGAGCATTATGAACTAAGCCTTGTATTGCCCAAGCCTCATATGGATTTGTTTTTTTATCACCATTGCATTGATGAGGCCGAAACATTGATCCTTACCATGCTCGCCTTTATCATGAAGTAGATTACCTTGGCTTACAATTTCCTTGAGGTCTGAATCTCACAAGGCTATCATATCCACCTTTCCTACAATGCTATCTTGCGAGCTCATAGGATTTACTCTATCATGAATCCTCATTCGGAGTGTTGAGTGTGCATTGTCTTAAGAATGGTCTGAAGCCTAAATGATGAAAGAATATTGGGCTCCCCTCATCAGTCTGACCAAGTGAAGTCCCTTGTGGTTTTCATGAGGTATGAAAGGCGGGAGATTTTTCATATTAATCTCTATCAGATTCTTTTTTTAGTCTCTCCTCTCTCCAAAAACCCAGGCCATAGACCTATTGAGCTTCTTGGATGTGGAACCTTATCATTTCATCACCTAATTCTTTCTTTCCACTTACGTAATCAGCTTCAATCATTGTGGCCTGACGTAAGAACCTATTCCATGTTCTTATCCTTTTCATTCTCCTTGAAATCTCATCAGTTCTTCCCTCCGAGATGTTCAACTTGATTGGATTGACATGTATCATGCACTCAGCTAGCTTCAATATCCTTTTATCATATGAGTCGTTATTTTTTACGTTGATTTGATGCATGACATGTCATCTTTCCCCTCTGATCACTTTCCATTCGTTGCATCTAAATTTGAATGATTGTGACATACCTACTTGATTTGACACCTGGTTACTTGAAATCTACCTGATATACCTTAATCCTATTTTTGGTCACTAGGTGCGGAACCCTAACTGGTGTGAAACCATGACTGACATGGAACCTTGACTCGTGTGTAACTTGGGCTCATTTTCCTAATTTTTTATATTTATATTTATTATATTTGTATTTATTTATTTCCATTTGTATTTTTCCCTTGGTTTTGCAAAACCACATGGTTTTGATTACACATGGTAATTTCCCATGGTTTTTATTCCCCATGGCTTTCCCTAAAGTTACCCTAGATATTTATTTTTACGTGCAAAAAACCAAGTTTAATTTATATATGTTTTTACTTGGGTCAAATTAACTTTTACATGATGCACTTTGTCTAAAACCCTAATGTATAATATGTATATTCTCATTTTCTTTTCATACCCCAAGTAAAATTTGTTTATTTTGTTTTCATTTTCATTTTCATTTTATTTTTCCATTTATCCCCTAAGTCCTAGGTTGTATATTTTCATTTTAATTTTCTTATTTAATTTCATGTAGTTTAATTTTTAAAAATTTTCCCCTTACCCATTAAAATTCGACTTAATATTTCATTAGAGTTCTCCCCAGGCTTCCTCCCATTGGTCTTCACCTTTACTTCATGGTAAATTCCTATTGGTAATTTGATCCAGATGGTTCTCGGTGGCCATCCACCTTTTCCAGTGAATCACCATTTTGAGCTTGTGGTTTTGATAAACCATGGTATTCACCCTTTTGATGGGGAATGGAATGTAATGTCATCTTCATTTGTTAATTACAGACATCATGTAATGATTTCCTAGTGGTCTTATGTACATGCCTACAACATAGCGTTAATGCAATGGATCCCATTAGAACTCCGCAGTTATGCGTGCTCAGGCTAGAGTAGTACTGGGATGGGTGAACGTCCGGGAAGTCCTAGTCTTTTACATGCCTATATCATTTTATAAACTTAGTCCAATTTATCCCACATGCATTATGGGGATTTTTCTCCTCTCACTCTCTCATATATAATTGAGGTGAAGGAGGCCTTTTAAGCTTGGAATGGAGTGTGATGTAAATCTTGCTGTGAATGAAGCGTAGCCAACATCTCTTTCTTTTCAGAGATAAGCTACCCCATTCTGCTAGTTTTTGTTCTACAATGTTTTTCTCTCTTGTTCATTCTGCTCAAATGGATGTGTGTAGCAGCCACATCTCTTCTCAGAGATAGCTACCACCATTCGATCAAGTTGTTTTCAATTATGCAATTTCACAGTTTCAGCCTATTTTCTTTATTCAATAGAAGTTATTGTTCATTGGATATTTGTTGTTGTTCTCTATATCTATATGCTATTGTATTCAGTCTGCTATTCATTTCGTTCCGCTCATAAATCCAGATCAGTGGCATCAGAGCAAGTTGCTCCTTGTTGTTTCTCATAGTAGTTCCCCAACGAGGTCAGGGTATAGAGAGTTGGGTCTCGAGTTAATTTCATTTGAGGACAACTTCTCTTGCTAGCCCAAGCGACTTCCCATGGCGGAAGAAAAGAGAGATGACAAAGCATAAGATCCTTTTAAGACGTTTCTTGAGGAATCCCTCACGTGACAAAGGAACAAGATGATGGAAAACCTTGCTCATATACTTCGAAGAATATCAATTGTGATGGCTGAGGCATCTTCGACAAGAAGCCATTTCGCAAGTGTGACACCCTTCAAGGTACAAGTCAATTTTGATATCCCTTATTTGAAGGCCAGATAGATGCAACTTCTCTAGAAAAATGGTTGAATCTACTGGAAGGTTATTACTCTGTCCAAAAAAATTTGGATAGTGAAAATATCACCTTCGCACTCCTTAAAGACCTTCCCCATGTCAGATCTTGGTGGGAAGGTTACTGGGAGAGGTACACCGTGGATGAATCTACACTATTTGGGAAATAACCCACTTGGGAGGCCTTTGTAGATTCCCTAAAGGAGGAGTTCTATCTTGTTATAAAATATGATGACCAATACATGAGATGGAAAACTCTACGTCAGAAAAGAGACCAAATGGTGTCGGAGTACACCAACATTTTTCATACCTTGTGCTCAAAGCTAGGTATCAAAGACTCCAAGCGAAACCTAGTTTTGAAGTACCGCAATGGTTTACACAGGTACATCCAAACAAAGATGGATTTCTTAGACATCTCCTCACTGGGAGCTTCTTATCGATATGCAGCCAAAATTGATCATAAATTCAAGTAACAAAGTAAGTGGGAGATGCACGACAAAGGAAAATCTAACTCACATAATGAAGGACAGAGCAAGGAAGGCCAACCTCAAGAGAGCCAGTCCCAGATGCATGCAAAGAAGAGTAAGGAGAAGTCTAATAAAGACACTGGAAAGTGGTGTGAGTTCCACAATAGCCCTTGGCACAACACTAATGAATGTAGCTCAATATAGTCATTGGTGTCCAAGATCAAAGACAAAGAGTCAAACCCCGACTTGGACCCTGATTCGAAAAATAATAAAAGGAGACAGATCATTGACGCAGAACCCACTGCTACTGTTGCAACTATAACAATCCAACCATAAGAGGATCCTGAGGAGGGGGAGTGACTCTTTCATTCACATATGTGGGTGAAAGGGACCCCACTACATTGTATTGTTGATAGAGGAAGCCAAAAGAACATCATCTTAGCAGAGGTTGTCAAGCATTTGAATTTTCCAACAACACCACACCCACAATCATACAACATCAGGTGGATTTTCCAGGGTCAAGATCTTCGTGTCAGCCAGTAGTGCATCCTATATTATGAAATAAATCCCTTCAAGGATGAGGTATTGTGTGATGTTGCCCCACTGGAATTTTGTGATGTTTTATTATTCCAACCATATATGTGTAGGCGTCATGATGTTTATGAGTCTCGACCCCGTAGGGTCATTGTTACTCTAGGGGGTCAGCTATACAGGATACCAAAGGTAGTCTCGACTATTGTCCCACCAAAACAATGCCACAAAGTAATCTCTCATATTGCAAATTTTAGCCTCTTCATAATCCTATCATAAGGTGAATAGAAGGACACTACAACCACTACAACCTCAGCCCAAGACCTTTCTATCCAGCAGAAGTAGATCGACAAGATTGTAGAAGAGTACCAAGATATTCTTGTTGCACCTACAGGGGTGCATCCACACAGCCCAGTCAAGCAAGGTTATAACCAAACCCTTCATACTCTTCATTTTTCATATTCACTGAAAGTTTCCTCCCACACTCAAGTAGATCATGCAGTTATATTTGTTGAACAGATCCAACCCCTCCAGCAATAGGTTCATCACAACCTTCAAGAAACTAATAAGGACAACTTCTTCAACAAGGCAAGCAACGCACCAAGCTTCATATTTAGAAGAAGTCTCCCCATATCCCATGGGAACTTGACGCAATGGGGACCATTGATTCCTAAGGGGGGAGGAATGATCCAGATGGATCTCGATGGCCATCCACCTTTTCCACCGAATCACCATTTTGAGCCCGTGGTTTTGATAAACCATGATATTCACCCTTTTGATGGGGAATGGAATGTAATATCATCTTCATTTGTTAATTATAGACATCATGTAATTATTTCCTAGTGGTCTTATGTACATGCCTACAACATAGCGTTAATGCATCAGATCCGATTAGAACTCCACAGTTAAGCATGCTTAGGCTAGAGTAGTACTGGGATGGGTGACCGCCTAGGAAGTCCTAGCGTTTTACATGCCTATGGTTTTTTATAAACTTAGTCCAATTTATCCCACATGCATCATGGGAATTTTTCTCCTCTCACTCTCTCATATATAATTGAGGTGAAGGAGACCCTTTAAGCATGTAATGGAGTGTGATGTAAATCTTGTTGCAAATGAAGTGTAGCCAACATCTCTTTCTTTTTAGAGATAAGTTAGCCCATTCTGCTAGTTTGTGTTCTACAATGTTTTTCTCTCTTGTTCATTATACTCAGATGGATGCGCGTAGCAACCACATCTCTTCTCAGAGATAGCTACCACCATTTGATCAAGTTGTTTTGAATTATGTAGTTTTACAGTTTCAACCTATTTTCTTTATTCAATAGAAGTTATTGTTCACTGGATATATATTATTGTTCTCTGTATCTCTGTGTTATTGTATTCAGTTTGTTATTCATTTTGTTCTGGTCATAAATCCAGATCAGAATTACCATTAAGTAATACCTCCTACTTTTTCGAGAATCCCTTCCTCCCGAAAAACCTTCCTTCATTATCATAATCCATTCTTCCCTTCCCCAAATACCCTTGGAAACTTAGCATCATTGATTTAATATTTCAAGCCATCGTGAGAGCCCATCAGACTCAATCCATCAGGATGAAGAGCTCATCGGAGTCCTAGCTCATCAGACTCCACTTAACACTTAAATTTCACCTTCCAACCATCGAACTTCGATGAGTTGCCATAAGAGTGTGATTTTTATATAATATTATTGTTTTTTTCACCCATCGAAGTCTTATACTATCAAAATCTCATGCCATATGAGTCTTATACCTGATAGGTTTTGAATTACCACAAAATTTTAATTTTTAATTTTGGGAAGACTTTAGGTTATGTTTTATTTTGGAGGGATATTTTAATTTTATTATTTTTTTGTTTTTTGTTTTCATGTGGGTGGGGGTAATTTCATAATTTGTATTTTTGTTAATTTTATTTTCACGTATGTCATTTTAGTTAATTTTTTTTTTTTTAATTCCTATTTTTTACTAGGATTATTGGCCAAAATTACAGCACAAGCCCTAACTCTTATGCCTTCTCTAGGTTCTTATACAAATTATCTAGGGGCAATAAAAATTGTATTAACCATTCAATTTTGAATTACCTTATGCATGTGATACAATGATTTTTAGGTTGAATATTGATGACCCACATCCACCTACAAACAGATCAACAGATGTTGAGCACTAATTTTCAAACGAACATATCTTGAGCTACATGTGTCATAATCGAGCCTAGGATACCTTGTTGTAAAGGTATCAAGTCAAGGAATGCATTGGGAGAAGACTTCAGGAAAACAAATTAATGAAAAATTCCAAAAAAAAATGTAAAGAACAAGAGGTCCCAAATTTAATGAAAAAATCAATGTGAAAACTTCAAACGACCATATTTGAAGCTACAGGAAACAAAATCAGGCCTAGGATAGCTCACTGTAACACTAAAAAGGAATATAACTATATGGTATTGTAATATTACAGATATAAAAAGTGCGTAGAACATAAATAAAATGCTAGAAATGGTAGAGGAACAACAATATAACCAGAATAACACCACAATAATACCAATATGATACCAAAAGAACACCAGAATGAGCACTTTGATTACTGAGAGAAATGTTCACTTGCCTCTTCGAGGGGGAAACCTCCAGTCAAGAAAAACTCTATCACAATAATATCTAAGAAAAAATTTCTCATACCCTCGACTCCTATTTATACTAAATATGTCTATCAAAAGAACCATCTAGAGGAAGATCCTTCTAGAAGTGGAAGCTTCTATTAGGTCTTCTTACATTTGACTTATTCTTCCTTATTGTTAGGCCTTATTAATATTGACCTTTATTACACTGAAATATGATATTCTACCTATGTGAGGGGTTAGGTCCCTAACATGTCGTCCCCCTTAAAAACAACCTTGTCTTGAAGGCTTGAGATGTGGAAATTGTTGTAGAATGGAAGTTGGTTCCCAAGTGGCATCTATTGGGGTTGTATCTTTCCACTGGACTAACACTTCCTTGATGGTTCATTGATGCAGACGAAGCTCACGCTGGTCCAAAATTTCTTGTGGTTGTAGCCAAATGGATCCTTCTTCGTCCAACTCGGGAAGGTTGGTTTAAATTTGGCACTTAGTTCCAATCACCTTCTTTAAGCAGGAAACATGAAAAACAATATGTAGCTTAGAATGACTGGGAAAATCTAACTGATAGGTCACCGATCCCACATGTTTGAGAATGGTATAAGGACCATAAAATTTGGGCGCCAGTTTCTGACAATGGTCAGCCTTGAGGGAATTTTTCTTGTAAGGTTGCAGTCAAAGAAACACCTGATCCCCTTCTTCAAATTGACATTCAAAGCGACCTTGATCTTCTTGTTTCTTCATGAAATTCTGGGCCATGACCAAATTCTCTTTGATGGTATGAAGAATATCCTCTCGAACTGTAAGCATTTGGTCAACCGCCTGGACCTTCGACACACTTGGTAAATATGAGAGAACTGAAGGTGGATTTTGTCCATATACAGCTTCAAAAGGAGTCATGCGGGTAGTTGTATGGTATGAAGTGTTGTACCACCATTCAGCGAGTGGTAACCATTGAGCCCATTGATTTTGATTTTCCGATGTAAAACACCTCAGATATGTTTCCAAACACTTGTTGACAACTTCAGTTTGACCATCAGTCTGGGGATGATAAGTTGTGCTGAGATGTAATTGGGTGCCTTGTAGCTTTAACAGTTCTTGCCAAAAATTATTGGTCAAAGTTGGGTCATGATCAGAAACAATAGAATGCAGCATGCCATGAAGCTTGAAGACCTGGCCCATGAAAAGTTGAGCCACAGTGGATGTTGTAAATGGGTGTTGAAGAGCACAGAAATGAGCATACTTGGAAAGACGATCAACTACCACCATGATGACTAATTTATTGTATGATTTAGGTAAGAATGTAATAAAATCCATAGATATATCCCTCCAAATAGCAGGTGGAATCGAAATCGGTTGTAGTGTGCCAGGATATTTGACTGTTTCTCCCTTGTTGCGTTGACACACATCACATTCAACCACAAAATTACGAATGTCCTGTTTCATACCATCCTAGAAAAAAGAACGTTTCACCCTGTCATAGGTTTTGGTAAACCCAAAGTGCCCAGTTGTGGGTGTAGCATGAAGCTCAGAAAGTACTATGGATTTAAGTTTTGACTGTTTACTTAAATACAAAAGAACTTTGTATCAAATCTCATCATGGAGCCAAGAGTACCCTGGGGAAACTGGAGAATTGGACTGCAATTGTTGTATTAGATGTGAACTTTTGGGATCATGTAGCCATTCCTGGTGAACAACTTGGAGCCAATATAGTACAATGAAGGAGAGAGAAAAAAGGGACCCTTCATCTTCATATTTTCGGGAAAGTGCATTCGTAACCACATTGTCTTTTTCTTTCTTGTAAATGATCTCATAATCATATCCAAAGAGCTTAGTCACCCATTTTTGTTGCTATGGGGAGGAAACACGTTGTTCCAGAAAATAATTGAGGCTTTGATTATCTATCTTAATTTGGAAGTGTTGCCCCAATAGATAAGGGTGCCAAAGATCAACGACATGTAGATTAACCAACATTTCCTTTTCATATATTGATTTGCCCAAATTTTGTTCAGACAGTTGATTGCTGGTAAAGGCCAAAGGCCGACCCTCTTGCATAAGGACAGCGCCAATTCCTTTCCCTAAAGTGTCACATTCCAGGACAAAGGTCTTGGTGAAATCAGGAAGGGCCAGGACTGGAGTGGTGCACATGGCCATCTTCAAGGTCTGAAAATCCTGAGCAACTGTTGGAGTCCAAGTGAAAGAATTATTTTTAAGGAGTGCAGTGAGAGGTGCCACAATCTTTCCATAATTATTAACAAAATTGTGATAGTAACCTGTTAAGCCAAGAAATCCACGCAAGATTTTGAGAGTCTTTGGGTGAGGCCAGTCTTTCATAGCTTCAATCTTTTTAGGATCCACCCTGAATTCGTCCTTGCCAACAAGATGACCCAAGTACTCGACTTCTGAGGCGCCAAAAGAACATTTAGATTGTTTCAGGAAAATTTGGTGCTGAGAGAGTAGATGGAGAACTCGATCCATATGAACAAGATGGTTTGTCCACGTTTTTTTATAGATGAGGATATCATCAAAGAAAACTAAGACAAAATGACGGAGAAAAGGATGAAAGAGATGATTCATGAGGATTTGGAAAGTGAAGGGACAATTACACAAGCCAAAGGGCATGAACAAAAACTCATAGTGGCCCTAATGAGTTCTAAAGGCAGTCTTAGGAATGTTTGCCTATTTCATACGGATCTGATGGTAGCCAGAATGAAGATCAAGTTTAGTAAAGAACTGGGCACCACTCAATTCATCCAAGGGGTCATCAATGACAAGAATGGGAAATTTGTCTTTAATGGTGAGTTTGTTGAAGGTGCGGAAGTCATGACACATGTGCCAAGAACCTTCTTTCTTCAAGACCATGACCATAGGAGAAGAGTAGGGGCTCGTACTAGGGCAGATAACATCTGCGTTAAGCAGTTCTTGAACCATTTTCTCAATTTCAGTTTTTTAGGAAAATGCGTGATGATAGGGACGAATTTTGGGAGGAAGGCTTCATGGGACAAGGGGGATGGAATGATCATGAACACCATGGGAAGGAGGGAGTCCCTGGGGAGTGGAAAAAACCACTTGATGTTTAGAGAGGATGCATTGGAGGTCCTGCAGCACAAAGGGTGTCTCAGTTGCTTGTATGGAATGGAGTTGGGAAATAACGCCATAATGACCTTTTTTGAGAAGTTTTTCCATGCGATGGGAACTAATGATCTCAGGGGAACAGGCGGTGATGCCTTGGAACTTATATTGTTGGCCCTCCTGGTCAAATTGCATGGTTAATTCCTTAAAATCCATGAGAATGGGACCCAAAGTCCTTATCCAGTTTGCACCCAACACAATGTCACAACCACCCATGTCGATAGAAAACATATGAGATTTCAGGTGGTATTCACCAATTTGGAGACGCACATTTTCACAACGTCCTCCACATTTCATGGACTCGCCCTTGGCGATCATGATTTGGAAATTATTGACTGCATGTATATAGCAATTAGTTTCTTGAGCAATGTGGCGATGAATAAAATTATGGGTGCTTCCACTATCAACAAGAATGATGACCTTCCTATGCTTGATGTATCCAATTAGCTTGAGGGTTTGGGGAGCAGAGAATCCAGTGAGAGAATTTAGGGAAATGATCAGTTCGACTTCAGGAGGGTCTGAGAGAGGGGTTATGTTAGTGGGTTCAGTTACACCGACACAAGGCGAGCTTCAACATCCTCTTCTGAAACATCCTCTGAGATGGCCATAAAAAGATTTTGTTCCTTACACTTGTGTCCCCGAAAATATTTGTCATCACAATTATAAAAAATTCCTTTGAGTTGGCATTCATCCATTTCGGCCCTAGTCAATTTTTGGATTTTAGTGAGGTAGAAGGAGGAGTGGGATTTGTTGGTTTAGTGTGAGGAATAAAAGAGGGTTTCCGGTTTTGAGAAGACACAACATGTTGTGCTTCCTTAGCTATTTTAGTAGCCTCCACCCAACTCTGAGGCTGAGCCATGAGGACATGGGCACAAATCTTATCCTTGAGGCCACTGATAAACAATTCTCAGAAAAATTCATCAGACATGCCCTTTGTACGAAAATCTAGTCACTCAAAAGCAGCTATAAAGTCTTCCACTGTGTGAGATTGTTTCAATTTTTTCAAACTACCTAAATGGTTGGTGTCAGTGTTAAAGAGTTCATAAAGCTCTGCCACAAAGTGTGTCTAAGCAACATACCCTTCATGGGAAATTTTTCTCCATTGCCACCATTGCCAACGTTCTTGATCTAGATGGAGAACACCATACCGGAGTTTGGTCAAGTCATCTGTAATGTCGTACAAAGAGAAATAATGTTCCATTTGAGTTACCCAACTAGTGGGATCCTACCCATCAAATTTGGTCACATCCACATGCGGAAGGCGTAGGTCATGCTGAAAGTGATGGGGATCAATATTATGGGATTGAGAGGAAGTTTCAGCTTCAGTATACAAAGGTGGGTTAGATAAAGGGGGATGTGCAAGGATATGTAGCTTGGTGCAGATCATCGAAGCGACAGATTCAAGCTGGGTAGTAATGTCTTCTTTGAGGTCTTCTTTGATTTCCTCAATTGAGGCGACGATGGAGGAATGCATGTTTTTATTGATGGTGGAAATATTGGCACTAGGTTGTCTCACTTCTTGTTGGGTCTCTGTGAAATTAGATTGGAATGTATTGAAGAGAGCTTCCAAGTCTTGTCTACAGGTATGGGCCATGATGAGGAGGGAACCAAAAAGGGGAGGGTGGGGTCAAAACTTTTTCTGAAAAATGAGAGGTATGAATGTGATAAGGGAGAAGAGATAAATCTAATGGAATAGGTATCAAATAATGGTGCAACAAAATCCAGACTTTTTTTTCTTTTTACACCTGCGGATTTATACTCTAGTCTGAAGAACACTGCAGTGATGAAATGCCCAAATGCTTAATCAGGAATAAATGTGTAGTGATTTGGAAACTCGAACACAGTTGCGCGATAATAGATCTTGTCTGTTTTGTTTTTTGATTTTGTCCCCAAAGGTTAGGTATTCAAGGGTTCTACAGACAAGGGTTTTCCCTGTGTTATAGCTCTCTGATATACGTGCAGGGTCCAACAGTAGTACTCAGACCAATATCTCAGGGCACCAACTAAGGAGGCTAGACCGTGCCCTTATCCGTACTACCTGAATACCCAGGTACTAGAGAGTATCTTCCCGAGTGCTTTTATCGATGACACTATACAAGTCAAGCGACCAATCGGTTTATCTAAAGAGGGCTTCAAGAAATCTAGGCCGATCATTATACAGGTGTTGCCTGATGCACTACCACTCGAAGGGGTACCAACAGGGGTTATAAGGGTGGCCAATAAATGTGTGTTTAAGTAACACTTGTATTTCCTGCGTGTATGAATCCCCGACCGTGGGTTTATGCACGTAACGACAAATTTATGTAGCTTAAAGACGTCAGAATACGTCTCTACCCTGGAAAAAAAAATTACCCACAATTTTTTTCCGAGGAAAGTTCTCTGATACCACTTGTAATATTCGAGATATAAAAAGTATGCAGAACAAAAATAAAATGCTAGAAATGGCAGACGAACAACAATTTAACCAGAATAACACCACAATAATACTAATATGATACCAAAATAATACCAGAATGAACACTTTGATTACTGAGAGCAATGTTCACTTGCCTCTTCGAGGGGGAAACCTCTAGTCGAGCAGATCTCTATCAAAATAATATCCAGGACAAAATTTCTCATACCCTCGAGTCCTATTTATACTAAATATGTCTATCAAAAGAACCATCTAGAGGAAGATCCTTCTAGAAGCGAAAGCTTCTATTAGGTCTTCTTACATTCAAATTATTCTTCCTTATTGCTAGGCCTTATTAATATTGACCTTTATTACATCAGAATATAATATTCTACCTATGTGAGGGGTTAGGTCCCTAACAGGTATAAATAACGTTGGAAGATTGAGGGGGGAAATTATTAGAAAACACAGAAAATATAAGAGGCCTGAATTTAATCAAAAAATGGGTTGTGCATGTTCAGGTAGTCATATCTAAATATATAGGAGATGAAATTGGACCTACAAGAGCATGATGGAAGGCTGATATAGAGAAGAATAAGATGAGATGATATTATTTGGGAGACTAACACCAGGAGCGCCTAGAATAACTCGAATAAGAGAAGAGGACACCAACGAGAAGAGTTAATGATATTTTTTAAATGAATATCATTTGTAAATTGCCTTAGGGCAAGAATAAATATTCCAGAGTCTCTTCAACTTCTGTTTATAAAGTTCACATATTCGTTTACGAAAATGTAAAAGAAATTCAAAATGTACAATTAAAATATAAAGGGAAACAAAGTGAATAGTGACAAGAACTGAGGAGTCTTTCTTATCTTATAAAAGGGAAATCGTTGAATGTAGTAAAGGAATTTTTCCCATTGTGTAGACTGTTGATACTCTTATTGTTGGATATACGAAGAGAATAATCTATTTTTGAAGTCATAAATGTATCAAATGTGTTTGAGAATAATCCATAAATGTGTTTGTCATTTTAGTTTTTCTGAGTGTTGATTATAAGATCTATTTTTGTGCTTAGTATTTAGGATGCTCATGTTGTTGCGATTTCTTCTGAGTACAGGGATGATGTTACAGGTCTTATTTTCAACCAGTTGTGATAATATATACAATATTATCGTTTTAACATATTCTTGGATTCCATGAACTATTTAAGATATCATTTAAAACTATATTCATCTATTATTTTTTCTCCTATGCAGGATAGGTTAGAAGTAGTTAGGTTAGATTAGTTTGTTTTCAATCTAGATCATATTTATAATTAATTAGAACTCTTTGGGGGACAACTTGTTTTCTTTCCCCTTTTTATCATTTTAATTCTTAGTGGCAACCAGGCCCACATACTGGTAAAAAACAATACACCAAACGAGAGGAGGTCTAATTGGTACCTACCATCGAGCATTCTCCCCTACCTACTTGACAGGCCATTTGAACCCGTCAACATGTGGATTTTGTGGTTAGAGATGATATGGAGGTAATTCAAATTGGATCCCTGGAAGGATACACAATCGTTGGGAAGTTTGGAGGGAGGCTCTTGACGATCCACACTATGGAATCATGGATTGAAAAGAATTGGAATCCACAGCTAGGCTATACATGGATTTTTCATATGGTATATCGGGGTTGGATTGGGATTGTTTTGAATTATAAAGAAGATGTTAAGATAATCCTATCAAGCAGATGGTACTGTAATCACCAAATTTTCTATGAAAAACCATGTCATCCACTATTCAATTCGCATGAAGAAGATTTGACAAGCTTTCCCACTTGGATAAAATTGTTGAACCTTCTTCTAGAGTACTAGAATGACTCGAGTTTAAAGGAAATTGGTGACACTCTAGGAATTTTTACAACATCAGATGATTCCTATAAGCTTAGAAAAATAAGAACTGTGGCTCACATCCTGGTGGATCTAGACCCTCAACAAGGGTTATTTGAATCTTTAGATTTGGTGGTGGGAGACAGAAGGTGGACACAAATTCTAGATTATCTTAATATTCCATTCTAATGTTCTTGGTATCATAAGGTAGTTCATGTTCTCTCAAACCGTGATATTTTTTTTTTATCAAAAACTATTATGGGAAAATTCACATAGAGTTGAAGGTGGCCACAAATACTGAGGAGCACAATCATCTCCCTAAGTCAACACCTTGTAAAAACTATGGAGGGGATAATTATGAAGCAGTTGTGGGTGGAAATATCTCTTCAAATAGTCAACAAAATCTTATGATTGGAGAGATATCATGTTAGTTACAAGATATGAGGGATATTACTTTGTTAGATCGGGACACCTAGGCATATTTTTGAGTGGAGATGGATCTCTCAGATTCTCAATGGAATCAGCTAAAAGCAACTTGGTCCAAAAGTGAAGCGTGCCTCTAGAACTGGGTAATACTTTTAAAAACACATCCCCTTCCCCTTCAAAAGTCAAGGACAAGAAAGGAGTTATATCACTTAGGGTTGGTCAATCGTGTCACTTCAGGAAATATTTCAACCCTTGGCTCTAATGAGTTATATGAATATACTTGTTTCCATGTTGATTTATCATCTAATGAGCCCCTCATATCCTCTTGGATTGAGGAGAAACTTGCACTATCCTCAATGGGATCTCACTCATCCTCTTTAGGTTGGGAACCTTACCTTCTTAGTTCTAGGGTTGTAGCTCATGAATTGACCTTTACAGGAGGCTTGGGCTTTGATGATTCTTTGGTATCAGGTCACTCAAAAGTGGGCCAGAATTCAACCCTCAAGTATGCGTAGGAGTTCTAGTCGTGAAGTTTCACAGGGGCATAAATGCCTTATTTTTGGGGTCCTTAGAGTAGGACAAGCCCCGAAAAATATCTCCCCATGAAAACATAGTCGGTCAACATTAGGGGCTTGGTAGGGAGGGTAAAGAATGTCTCTCTCAAGAGGCTCATTATGGTTGAAAGATCATACATAGTATTTATTCAAGAAACAATGGGGATGTGTGAGGATATTGTTTCATATTTGACAAGTTGTTCTCTGGTTGGAACCTTGTGGGTCTAGATGCAGCTGGGAATTCAGGTGGTTTCATTATAGGTTTCTCCACAAAATAATATTTTACAAATTGTCGTGATATTTTTTCAAGACTTGTCTTAGAACTACATTGTAAAGAACTAGATCAAGATATCAAATTATTTAATATTTATGGGAACTATGGGGATCATGAAGCTTACTGGAACTAGATTTTTTCTCTTAGCATCTTTCATAGAGGAAATATAGTTTGTGGTGGTGAATTTTAAATTTTATCCTGCACAGGGATGAGTCATGGGGGGTTTTGGCATGAGAAGACAAACTCTCACATTTCTTCTTGCATCATTGTTGGAACAGGGGAAAACCCAGGGTTCAACTCTACAACAACGCACCAACAAAACCCTAACTACCGACCCTTTCAGAAACACCTACGAAGCAGATGAAGTCTCACCCGAGGTAGAGGCAGGGGTGGTTGCAAGACTCAGGTGTCTGCAACCTTAGTTGGGACACAGATATGTGATTGTAATACTAAAAGAGCACTTAGCAATGACAATTCATCAATATTTAACCACTATCTACTGCGTAGATGAAACAGAGCATCGCGTCCTTCATCCAGATATGGTGTATCTAAGCACTTATCACAAAGAGGTAGGTTAAATCTAGCAGATTCAAGCACTTAGCACATTCACATAGGTCAGTTCTATATCCATATACATTATTAGCACAAAGCATAAACAGATCTATCTATCTAGATCAAAGCACTTAGCAAGTAAAGGAATAAACATATCAACACATGGCACAAAGCAGAATAACACAATATTTATGTGGTTCACCCCCAACTTGGGGCTACGTCCACCAACTCTTCTTCTTTATTAGCTTCTTTAATAGGTTAGATGCATAGAGCCTCAAAACCCTTACTCTGCATAGGACAGGATATCTGCGTTGCTCGCTAGATCCTCCTTCCCCAAGCTAGGATACAGCACTAAGTCTTCTATAGTCACTTACACTCATCTCTGCAAGCTTCACACAGTGTGCAAAAATCACTTACAATCCTTCAATCATATAGATCTAGCACTTAGCCAACTTCCTTACATCACATAGATTTTGTTTCTTACATTTCCTAGACATCTATTTATACTTTACAAAATATGCCTAGACATAGGTAAGCCCATGGGCCGACATCCCATATCCGTTACATAATCCAAACTCCCAAAAAGGGGCCGAGATCCCGCGATCTCTGCTTCATCTTGCGCTATGTCTTCGACGGGCTGTCGAAGTCCCAAAATAGGTCAAACTTGACCAAGGATCTCTTAAAACTTGGTCAAGGGCCAACATGCCCCCAAAACTCACCTGTGACTCATCACGAGTCACTCTAATCTGGGTAGTTCTTCTTCGAAAGCCTCGAGCTGGGCTCGAGCTTCTTTGACTTGTTGTTGTGCCATGACCTCTTGTGCAACAAACTCTTGGATGACTACCTCGTTCACAGGTCCCTCGAGGCGCTATTCAGCTTCAGTGACAACCTACTCCAGTTCTACTCCTCGGCCTTCGACCTCTGTGAACAATTGATAGGAATTATCTTGTACAGGTTGGAGCCTCTGAATTACTTCCATAACTCTACTCTAGATAGTGTGGATCTACTGCTAGGCAGTGCGTTTCTCTTGGGAGCGCTTCATTCTTTTCACAGCTGAAAGGGGATTCAGCTGCGCCTGTATCTTTTCAGCTTGATACTTTGTCTCTTGGAGCTGCGACTCCAGTTCCCTCATTTTTGGATTCTCAGTGAGTTGCTCGTAGGTCTGGGCATTATGATCGGTGAGTTTCTTTCATTCCATAGCAAGGGATTTTATTCGCTCAACTTCACTTCGAGCAGTCACTTCTCTTTGATCCCTTACATCCTGTGGAGTCTAGGGCACTGCGCGAAGATTTAAGTCTACTATGTGTTGTTGTAGTTGTTGAATAACTTATGTGAGTTTCTCTACTTGCTTCGTGATTCAGTCCTCTGCCTTTATTTCTACGACTGTCACAGAGAGAAGTGCTCTGTTGACCACTTCTTTCACTTCGAGTTGCTCCGTGAGAAACTATTCATTTCCTTGTTGTATCTGTTCTTTTTTTTCATTGAAATTTTCTTGGAGAGCAATATTTTCATGTTCTGTAGTTCGGCATTGCTCTACAAGTACTCCTTTCACTTGCATCAAAGCCTAGGTGGCTTGTTCTGTTTCCTCTTGTGCTCTGCGAAGGTGAGCTTCGACTGTCTCATCTAGTCAGTGGAGTTGGGCTGGCTCATCTCCCAACTCTGGTTCTACCGATGGCAGAGGCACAATGGAGACTATGTGGCTAGATTGAAGAGCCTATTGTACCCCTCAGAGTTTGACTTCAATCCTATCATACATTTCTTCCCACTTCGCTCCTTTTTTTTCTTCTATCTCTAGTGAAGCATCATTCAATGCTACTGTGATGAAGTCAAAGTCGTCAGAGGTGAGGACAGTCTGCATCTTGGTCATGGTGGCTTTTGATTTCTTCCATGAAAAGGGTTTATAGGGAGAAAAATTCCTCTTCTTCAGGGAGTCGGTCTCATCTCTCGGCAGTGTTACTTCACCTTTCTTTTGTTCAGCTTCTTTGTCCTTCATCTCTTCTACGTTGTCATCACCTCCTCACTCAAGTGATATGGAAGCAGTCTTCCTTGAGGCGCTTCTTAGGTCTTGGACCTCTTCAATCTTCTTCTTTTTGCTGGGTCCAAGTGTATTATGCATAGTTTCTGGCCTGTCAGAATCATACATCTCTGCAGGATCTTCTAGAATAAGGAGTTCCACTGACTAGTCCTTAGTGATCTCCTCAAGATCTTCTTCTAAGAGTTTGTAATATGACTGGAGATGCTCTTGATGTTCATCTACTCATGATGTAATGTATATGAAGTGTCAATCTGCGTTGAACTTCATCAGAGGTCGGAACCTTTGTAATGTGTTTGGGGTCATGCGAGGCTCAACTTCAATGGCTCACTTTATCTAGAGGTAGTATGTATGAAACAAAACATTTGACTGCCACTGTTTATTCATATCATTTGAGTACCACGGGGTAGAGAACTTTGCGGTAAGTGGTTCAAATGATTGTATGCCAGGGAAGGTCACTCCTTCCAGCATCTCCCAAGAAACAAATGCGATGAGGACCAGGAGCTAGCTAAAATGAAATTCGTAACCCTGATCTTGCGCTTTTTGGAAATCTAGTTCCAACTAGCTAACTAGGTACTTCACCCAGTTCATCTGTAGGCCTTCTGCGCACTTCCCTACGAGGTCAACGACAAATCCGGTGACCTGTGTAGGTCGGTTATTTCTTACTAATTTTCCAGTGATCAGTTGACATGCAAGGCGCACTGCTCCACTCTGGATGGAAGCTACCTTGTATCCTCTTGTTCCCTTCTCGACATTGCCATAGGTGTCCTTAATCTTTTGTGCTAGTGCACGATCTGCGGCTTTTCCTGGATAAAATTCCTGCGGGTTAGGTCCTTTCATACTTAGGCCTGTGATCCTGTGGATAAGTGTTGGGTCAAATGTAATGTGATGGTCTAGCCATAAGTAACCACCATGGTAACAGGACAACATCAACTTGACATAGGCGTTGACTTCCTGGTGTCTTCCGAAATATGGGATCTTCATGACATTCAACAGGGTGGACTACGTGAGGTCCATAGTCCACTACTGAGGGATGATCTTCGAGTTCTTCCCTTTTTTTCTAGTTAGGTACTTGTATGGGGCAAGCATACCATAGACCTTGCGATCTCCAAGGTTGAAGTCACTGAAATTCAATGCTGCGATCTTATCCTGGTCTGTTCGAACTGCACGTATCCCCTTCGGGAGGTACGCAGTGACCATGGTGTACTCAAAATCGCATGGTACACTATCATGATTCACTTCGCCAGCCAAAGGTGAAATGTAATCGAGAAACATGGTTGGAATCAATTTTTCATTTGCGAGGTCGTCTTCATGCTTGGTTCTCTTTTCTGTTGATGGTCGGGATGGTCCGGCTCCGCGAGCAGTCGATGGAGAGGCTTGCAGTCCTCTCATTGATGAAGCTTGTACACATGTAGACATCAACATGACTCTTTCAGTCATGAGGTCGATCATAACTTCTTCAACAACTTTCTTTGCAGTGCTCAACTCGTCCGACATACAAACTCAGAGTTGGAAATCTTCGGGTTCGAGGAGTAACTTAGACACTACAATAGGATAGAGGGCAATGGCCCAATGATCACTGTGTAAAATCAACGAGTCTGTGAGCTCAAATTCACAGTTAGCAAAAAGTGTTCTCGATGCATGGCGCGATGGGATAAATAGATAGCTTGGTAACAGATCTCTTGCAACGGGCCAGAAGCCTTAATTAACGTTGTTCTTTCTGTTAGCGTGGTCCAACGGTCTAGTGGAGAACCATAAATTCCTTTCTGCCCATTTGGTGGGTCGGTCGAACGGTTATATTGGTCCCAACGGCTATATTGTTTCGCCATGGAAAAGTGCCATGTGACGTTGTTATGATATTTTGACGAAGTTCTAATTGTGAAAATTTTCCTTCTAGGAAGTTCCCTCTGGAACCTTCTATAACTTGTCGATCGTAGCTCTCTTCTTATTTAGCTTCCTATCCTTCTTCCTAGTGAGCTTCGTCTCGGTATTCCATTTTCCATTCTGATTCTTATCTGTTTTTGGCATAGTTACTTCACATTGTTGAGATTCTTTCCTAAGAATCGAGGGTGATCCTTCTTCTTTATCTGGAATAGGTACTTCAATCTTCTGTGGGTCATCTAGTGTTCTTACAACTTTGATATCTGGGTCTCTGGTGTTAAATAGCTTCGATCTGTTCTTATGTTCTTCAATCAAGTGTGCGATCCTTCTAGTCATGAATTCTTTTAACTCTTGCTTCTACTGTTATAAAACTTCTTCTTCTTCTTTCCTTCTAGCTTGATCTCTTTCAATCCAACATTTTCTGAGAAACATGGTAAATGGGGCGTTGTTCTCAATAAATTTAATAATCTCAAAATATTCCACTGTCAAAGTTCCATTGGAATTCATAGATATTTGTGTGAGCTTCCCACATAGGTTTATCATCTTTCTTTTGAATAGTCTTATTCCTCCTAATGAAGGAATCATAGCAGGCCTCCCTATAGCTTCCCAAGTTTTCTCTGTCATGATTTTCACCTGTGTTTCCTCATCTATAACACAGTGAATGTCGAAGTCTCTTATTCTTGCTTCAAGGAATTATTTTTCTTTGAAGATCTATGATAAACTGATATGTCAGTGATCATTCAGGGTTTCTTTCATATGTAGTAATACTTTTTTTTATTCTTTTTGGGGTTCTTCCATAATCTCAGTTTCTGGATCCACCGTATGGTTTTCTTGTCTCATGTTCATTTCTTCAAGTTTAGCAATCATTCTAGGGAAATCCAATACTTCATGGTCCATAGCTTTGCAACAAATACAAGTAGGTCTTTTCCCAGAGAATTCCTTAGCAAGATGTCTCAGTTTTCTGCAACTGTAACAGAGGGTTAATACTCTCGCTCTTTTAAATGATTCCCATCTCTTTCTCTACTGTGTTCTAGGGTCATAGTAGCTAACCTGCAAACATTTCTTTCTAGGATCCTGCATCCACTTGTTAGTCCAAACATTCTTTCTATGCATAGGTATAACATATTTTTCACTATTCTTATCATATCTACTCATATCAAATCTTCTTTCATCTATTAATGGCCTAGTTTTCCAGCTAGGACAAAATCTATCAAACATACCTAAATCCATACTGTTGAAACAAAATTTTTCACTTATCTTACTTCTACAAAGCACAAAGCTTTCAGATTCATAATTTTTCAATATTCTTATCTTTCTCAGGGCACAAAGCTTTCAGATATTACCTATTTTCTTCAGATCAGATTTATTTTCCTTAGCACAGATCTTGTCAAACTAAGTAGAGTATTGCGCACTAGAGCGACATATCTATGCACGGAGCTTTCACAATTTCAGGACGGATCTTTGCACAAATATTCTTCTTCCTCATTTCCCAGCAATCACAGTTTCAGGTCGTATCTTTGCACAAATCTTCTTCTTCCTCAGTTCCCAGCAATCACAGTTTCAGGTCCCGGGAACGGAACCATTTGTTGGCATAGGGGCAGACCCTGGGTTCAACGCTATAACAATGCACCAACAAAACCCTAACTACCGTCCCTTTCAGCAACACCTGCAAAGCATATGAATTCTCACCCGAGGTAGAGGCAGGGGTGGTTGCAGGACTCAAGTGTCTACAACCTTAGCTGGGACATATATCTGTGATTGTAATACTAATAGAGCACTTAGCACTGACAATTCATCAATATTTAACCACTGTCTACTAGGCAGATGAAACAAAGCATCACATCCTTCATCCAGATCTGGTGTATCTAAGCACTTATCACAAAGAGGTAGGTTAAATCTAGCAGATTCAAGCCCTCATCACATTCACATAGGTCAGATATACATCCATATACATTATTAGCACAAACCATAAATAGATCTATCTATCTAGATTAAAGAACTTAGAAAGTAAAGGCATAAGCATATCAACACATGGCACAAAGCAGAATAACACAGTATTTACGTGGTTCACCCCCACCCTAGGGCTACGTCCACCAACGCTTCTTCTTTATTAGCTTCTTCAATAGGTTAGATGCACAGAGCCTCAAAAACCTTACTCCGCATAGGACAGGAGATCTATGTAGCTTGCTAGATCCTCCTTTCCCGAGCTAGGATACAACACTAAGCCTTCTATAGTCACTTGCACTCAGATCTGCAAGCTTCACACATTATGCACAGAGCACTTGCAATCCTTCAATCACATAGATCTAGCACTTAGCCAACTTCCTTACATCACATAGATGTCGCACCTTACATTTCCTAGACATCTATTTATACTTTACAAAATAGGCCTAGACATGGGTAAGCCCATGGGTCGACATCCCATACCCGTTACATAATCCCAACTCCCAAAAAGGACCCAAAAATGGTTCGAGATCCCGCGATCTCTGCTTTGTCTTGCGTTCCATCTTCGACAGGTTGTCAAAGTCCCAAAATAGGTCAAACTTTACCAAGGATCTCCCAAAACTTGGTCAAGGGCCAACAATCATCTTGAGGAGACAAGGTTGATCGATGTTGAACCAATTGAAATTACTCCTACATGGTGCAACAACAAAGTGGAAAATGAGGGAATAAGTAAACTACTAGACCATTTTATAGTGCACCATTCGCTATTACAGGAGGTTGGGATTTATCGATCATGGGTTGGTAAGTTAAGGATCTTGGACCACTTCTCGATAATGTTGGAGTTGACATCAACCTCAGACAAACTTGGTGCACCTTTTAAATACAACTCTTCATGGGCAGAGATCAACGATTTTAGGGATATTGTGAAAGAACACTAGACTCATTTCCAGGAAAGCTCGTCTGAATTTACAAGCTCCCAATTTTCCTTGGATCTTAAAAAGATAAAGGTGATTGTTGCAAATTGGGTTGGTAACTGTTGTTGGAATCTTGACTCGGACCTCCATATTACCGAGGAGGAGTTAGAACCATTGTATGGGAAACTAAAATCCGGTCAGTCGACTGTAATGAACCAGGAAAAATGTCAAGAGTTGGAAGCTCCTAGGAATCAAATTCTTCTTGAGAAGGAAAATACTCAACGTTTAAAAATTTAGGCTTTATGGCTTGCTACTGGTGACCAAAACACAATTTTTTTTTCAATTTTTTTCAAATTATGCAAGGAACTACAACACCATATGGGAATTAAGAGATGCCAATGGGGTTTCGATATGATAATTTAAGAATATTACAACGTTAGGGGTGGAATACTTTCAGGGACTTTTCAAGGAAACTGCACAAGTCAAGATGGGAGAGATGTTGCGAATGATTGCACTATTTCCTAGGATGATTGAAGAAGAGGAATCCAAAAAACATTCTATGAAGTTTCAAAAGAGGAGTTGCAGATGATCATTGAATCATTTTATAAAAAGGACAAAATCTTGGGACCAAACAAATGGATAGTGAAGTTTTAGGAAGACTTTTTTGAATTCATAGGTGATGATCTACTACATGTGGTGGAGGAGGTAAGTACCTTAGGTAAATTGCTCCCCAAACTCAATTATACTCTTATCGTTGTCATATCGAAACTTGATCATCCTTTGTCCTTTGCTAATTTTTAACCCATTGCACTCTGTAATTGGATTTCTTTAATAATTGTGAAAATTATAGCTATTGGTATTAATCCCTACCTCTCAAATTTTATCATTTCTGAACAATTTCTATTGGTACTAATCCCTACCTCTCAAATTTTATCAGTTCTGAACAATTTGGTTTTTTAAAAGGATTCCTTATCCATGAGGTCATTAGGTTAGCCCAAGAAGGCTTGCACACCATCAAAACACAAAAGATAGCAGTCTCGGTTCTCAAGATAGATCGATCAAAATCATATGATCGTGTTTCCTGGTTGTACCTTCGGCTATTGGTCCTCCAAATTGGTTTTCGTTGGACATGGTGAAGTGGAAAATGAATTGTGTCTTGAATGTCTCCTTTGTTGTTCTTATAAAAGGGGCAGGATCCCCTTTTTTCAAGGTTGGTAGGGTGTTGGGCTCTAAAGATGTCCTAAAAAAAACCTCTATGCATCAGCCGAAGGTAGGCGCTGGCACAATCATTTTACTTGTTTCCTATGTAGGTTCTTACCTTCCGTTTTCAATACCCAGCCTCCAGAGATGCAACACATGTAAAGGAACAACAATCGTAAAGGGAACGATAGTTGTTCTATTCAAATGAATGACACTTCCTGTAAAGGGAACAACAATCGTAACAAGGGAACAACATTCGTTACATTGGGCCGAACTAATGTGGAATTAATTGCATTGTAGTATTTGCCCAACTATCTAATTTGTCAACCCGGGGTTCGTAAACTGATGAAGCACACGTAAAGCATATGAAAAATTGAAGTGGGACTAATATAATCTAATGTTTAAGCTACGACTGAAATTGAATCATTAATCTAATGCAAAAAATTGAAACACACGACTGAAATGAAATTGCGTAAATGAAATTAATCTAGGAATGGGAAATTGCGTAAATGAAATTAATCTAGGAATGAAGAACTACATGAAGGAAGAGCAGATACAACATGTGAAGAGTTGAATGACACAACAACATATGTGATCTCACGCCAATGAAGCAATCTTACATTACAATAACCAAATCAATCTTCATAACATAATAATGAAAGCATGGAAGCCAAAACTATGAATCAAAGCTAAGAATCCCTTTCTCTTTCAAATCCTAAGAACTACTACTAAATGACTATCAAATTATTACTCACTGACTACTCCTCCCTCATGAAGAGAGAGAAATCTCTTTTATACATGAGAGCCCTGAATATAAGATAACCATCTCATAATTACAGATCCACTATTCTCTCAACTATTTTCCCATTATTACAAGATATGATCCCTTCAAATCCTCACACATATCTCTCATACATCTTGGATAAGATATTCCAACCAAATATCCATGATCTTATCCTTGGAATAGGCTTGAATTATCTCCTCAAATCTTGAAATGGTGGAGGAAGTATTCGAGAAGTCCTTTTGAATTAATCCTTCACATATTCCTACACATTACAAAGCTCACACAT
>JZKD02S1941149.1:54362-68745 GCA_000966675.3 Picea glauca
CCCGCCTCGAGCCAAAAACTCCATGATTTTAGCTTTCAATTTTCTTCCTCTACCCTGAGAACTTTTTGATATTCCATGAATTTTCTTGTTCTTTACCTAAAACAACAAATGAGATAGGGTTTGTTTCCATAGAGATATGTTTCTCCTCCATTTTCTGTGCAATCCCCCTTGCTACTTTCTTATCATTCTCTTCTTTAATCCTCACCCAATCCCAAATATCCCTCTTGGTATTTTTTAATTTATGTTCCCAAATGTATACAAGGGATACCTAAATCCAGGAGTACCAAGCAGAAGAAACAAGGTCCAAAAAGGAAGGGCCATTGGCTCACCGAGGATTAAAACAAAAGGGAATTGGACCAAGGGGTTTAGAGTTGGACAACTCCATGGAAATGGGTCGGTGATCTAAGCTCACCCAACGAAGGATTCAGGACAGGGCTAGAAAGGAGTCCTCCAGAAGGCTCCCACTTTTGAGGAATCTATCCAACCTAGCATCTATGTGCCCAGGGCCTTTCCTTTTATTGGACCAAGTATAAGGTCCACTAATAGGCTTAACATCCAATAGATCAAGTCCTAGCATGAGTTATTCCATGTATTCTATGGTTGATTCTCTCACTATGTTTCCACCTCGCTTCTCAGAGGTGTGAAGAGTAGTGTTAAAATCCCTTACAAAAATGAGGAAGGCAGGAGTACTACTCTCATGTAGATTTAGCAAAGATATCCAACACAGAATGATGCAGGGGCATCCCTCCACATCATAGTGCGCCAGCCAACCAATACATTCAGTGCACATTAATGGAGAAAGGGAGAGGCGTCGACCCTCCCATTTTTAAATTTCCAAAGTATGATCCGATACAGATCGTTCATGATGTAAGGCTTTTAATGCCAGACCATGCCTCTGTACAGGTAGAGGTTGAGGTTTCCTTAAATGGTAGCCTGTAGCAAGCTTAGGACATAGTCAGGACTGGGCACCCATTTATGTAATGTAGCCATAGGAGTAGGTGTCGCTCTGAGATAGCGATGCCACTAAGGCGGTGAAGAGGATAAGCGCGGGGAGCCCTCTTTTGTAATTAGGAAGGATAGGAGATATTGGTTAGGGGAAGGTCTGGGTAGAGAGGCCTTAGGAGGTCTTAGACGTTCTGCGAGAGGCAGATAGGTAGATTAGAGAGGAGAGTCAAGACTCTGTGGAAGTTCGAGCTCACACCCATTGTAAACAGATATTCTGAATTTAATACAAACAGAGTAGTTTTTCCTGCATATTGTATCTATATATGTTTATGCATTTGAATGTCATTTGTGTGTTGTAGATACAGGTGATAGATAGATTTTGCTATTTGTTTGTGAGTTTGTCGATTTTAGTATGGGTTCTTCTAGGCTGTGCAAGGTGTGCACAATAGAATGATAGGGGTTCTGTAGCCAGCGCCAAGGAGTGCGCATTATGAACCTCTCTGTTGAGGTCAGAGGAGAACGTGCCAGGTGGGCACACCAGAAGAATTCACAACTCAGGAGAAGCCTCAGAGTTATTGAACACTCTGGAGGTGAAGATTGTGCAGAGAAGGCACAGGGAGAAGAGATAGAACAACGAAGGTTTTGTAGAGCTCTGCTAGGTGGGCATTGAGCTGGTGCAAGTGTGCACGAGAAAGACTCTTTGTTGAGTTCAAAGAGAAACATAGTTGTTGAATACTCTGTGAGGAGAAGCTCTGCAAGGCGTGCATTGAGCAGAAGAACGCAAGGAGGGCATGAAGCATTTCTTTTCAAGAAATACTTTGGATCTGAGATATACAAAATCTCAGCAGTACAAGGAGTGTGCGAGAGTGGACTTGTTCTAAGTCCATAAGCTCAGGAGGAACAATGCTTTTACGCACAGAGCAACAGAGACACAGAGTAGAAGGAAATTGAAACCCCTTCGAGGTTTCACAGTTGACAAAGCTCAGGAGGGACAACGTTCTCAGAATGCAGACAAGACCCAAAGTTTATGGTCTCGTAGAAGGATCGAAGGTTTAACCCTTTGACACTTAGGAAATCTTCTAAGTTTGAGAGAAACACAAGCTTAGGAGGAGGAGCTTTGCTAGTTGTTGGATAAGCTGCAGAGGAGAAGATTTAGACCGTTAAAACTATGTCCAGACAACAGAAGGAGAGCGCGTGGGAGAATAGATTTGGATCGTCAAATTGAGCGCAGATAGCCAACCACCGTTGGATCAAACGAGGTTGCACAGAGGATAAAGGCCGGGACCATTCAACTCTCAAAGCGCAAGAGATCAGAACCGTCAGATCTATCACAAGGGACCGATAGTCGTCGAATCTGGGAGAAGGCGCACGAGGTTTAACCCTTGTATACGAAGAGGAGAGAAGGCTTGTCAAAGTCCCGAAAAGAACAGGACCATCCATCGTTGGAAGGACATGTGGCGGAGATCCACGTATTTCGGGGAATCGGGCATCGGAAGACAAAAGGAGGAGTCTTTTGACTTCGCAACCCGTGAAGTCCAAAAAGCATTGGAGCCGTCCATCTTGGAGGATAGGTGGCAAAGATCCGGAAGCCGTCGGGGTTTCGTAACTCAGGCGTATGAGAGTGGTGAGGCGCAAGGATTCGCGATCGCCGAAATCGCGAAATCATTCCAGCCATCGGATCTGGAGTGACAGGTGTCGGAGATCTACACCCATCGGAGATTTGGGCACCGGGAAATTAGAGGGGAAGACTTCCCCAGATTCGCGAAAGTATATTCCCCGAAAGAATCAAGGGTGTCCACTTCGGAGGATGTGTGGCAGAGATCTGAAATCCGTCAGGGATTTGATCACCGAGGGTTTGGAGGTGAAGACCTCGCCAGAATCCCGAAAGGCAGAAGGCCGAGATTCAATCTAGACCGTTGATCGAGGAGGAGGATCTGCACTGTAGACTCGGATGGTATCGGGTCTCCAGGTTTCGGGGATTTGAAAAGGAAAGGAGGAAAGGCATTGCATCGTGATTCCCCAAAATACGTGAAAGATGAAGGATGCGGAGGAGTATCCTTAGGTCATAGGACAGGGTCACATCGAGAAGGCTTAAGGGAGGAACCAAAGAGCCATTAGGCCCTTTTCAGGGTTTCGGGGGTCGAAGGACGCAGGAACACTTGCAACCGGAATTGTGAGGTCGCAAATGTCGGAGCGTCGTTTGAGTATTAGCCGATGGTCATGGGGTAGTGGTCATATGCGCAAAGACAAGGTAGGAGCTAGCGAGAGCTAGGCTCGATTTCGGGGTTCGGCATTTAAAAGTACAAGGAGAGGGGAGAGCTTGCATACAAGAGTCTCGAACTCCCGAAACACGAAATATGTGTTGATTTGAGCCTTGGGTCACAACCCAGGGTCACGAGAGAGGAAGGGGTTGATCGTGAAAGGAGCCAATGCCGAGGTGCGTGTTGGGTCAGAACAGAGAAGGGCGCTAGAAAGTGGCACGCGCGCAGGTTTTCTTCAAGGCCTGTGCTGGGGAAAAAGGGACCTGTGGATTCGTTGTTCAGAGGGTTCCAGCAGGAGCCTGAAGAGCCATTTCGGCTCAGAATTGGGAACGATCCAAAGACTAGGAGGTCACGGACCCTGCTGAGGTAGGGGGTCTGCATCATAGAACTTTATCATGAGACAAAGAAGGCATATAAATATTGAAAATAGAGAAGGCCTTACCTGAAGGGATATGAGTCAAGGTCACTTGCAACCATTTAGGAGAGGTTGACTTGTCTTCCAATCTGAACATTGGGAGTTCCAGAGGGTGCATACGTTGCCTGAGGCCCCTTGTGAACTCATTGATAATCCTGAACTTGATTTCCAAATGAAACTGTTGTCTTGAAGGACTTCAATGTCCTTCATTTTCGTTTCCTGGAGTAGAAGGATTTGAGGGGATTCTTGCCTTAGTAGACTTCTGATTAACTCCTTTTTATTTCCACTTCCAAGACCTTTATAGTTCCAGGAAACGATTTTCATCATGTAGAAGAGGATTTTGGATTCCCCACTTTTGGGGGAATAATACCACTTTGATTTATTAGGGGTCTGCGTTCTTTCTTTGTGTGCCCATCCAAGGTACCCTGTTTTCCAAGTTCTATCTCCTTCCGAGCTACTGATTCTCTCCTCTGGTTATTCAATTTCCTGCCCAGCTTCTTAATGGGAGGAATTTTTGAGGAATCAGGATTGGATTCTTCCTCTGAGCTCTCAACGATTTCACTATCTTCTTGGTCTATCTGGGGAGTCTGCTGAGGGACTTCTTGAGGCATTTTTTGTTCTCCCGATTTCTCCAAGTGATCTTGAGAGCCCAATTTGGATCTTTCCACCTAGTCGTCCTCCATGTCATATATGGCTTCGTATTGGTTTTTGGTTGAGATGCGATCTCTAGTGTTACCTGATGAGCATGAGGCCAATACTTCCTGAGCTTTTGGATTGGAGGGAGCTCCCTCATGGGATGGAGCTTTTTTTTTGGGGGGGGGCTAAGATCCTTGTTTTGTGGCTTGCTTCTTTCGTTTTGGCTGTTGCCAATGCTCGTTAGTCTCTCCCACTAGTGGATCTGCTGGAGCTTTCTGACATTGCTTGGCAAAGTGCCTGTAATCATGGAAGATCTTATATTTGAAGGGAAGTTCTTCATACTCCACTTTCTGAAGGTATGCCCAATTATCCAAGGTAGCGTGATGGCCTTCAAGAGACCCTTTTCCAAATCGAACTCCACATGGATTCAGGCGCAGGCTTAGGCTTGTAGTTAATATTTCAGCTCTGCTCGGTCTATGTATTTCCCAAGGGTATTGACGATAGCACGGAGGGTCTCGTCATTCCAGTGTGGAGGGGAAGAAAGGGAAGCCAAACCCAGACAGAGACCGCTGACAGGATATCATTCTTAGAGTTAAAATCAGGGGTCCAACGGTTGAAATATAACTCTCGATCACCCATAAAGTATGGCCCACTCTTGAATATGAATTCCCTGCCTGATTTTTCTTCTAACAAAAACACATAAAAACCCCTATCGCAGAGAGAAAAGGAGAATTTACCTCTCAAATGAGGCTTCCAGTTGTTATCAATCCACACAGCTATAGATCTGGGTGAGGGCCATATCCTTGTGAATTGCCTGATTAATCCATTCTCCGCAAACTTCAAAGCTAATGACCTCGAACTCGCTTGCATAGGATCAACTGAGATCTCATCTAGTTTTTTAATGAATCTTGATGTCGCGGGCCTGGGTTGCTTGGGAAGGGCCGCAACCAGGGAGGCGAAGGCTGGAACATCCGTTTGGGGAGGCAGAGGGGGAGGAGGAGGGGAGGATCCCCCTCTAGAAGAGGCCATGCAGGACGTAGGGGCGATGTGTGGCTAGGGTTTCACGCTACAAGAAATTACAGGTCTCAAAGCAGTTTCTCTCAGAAACTAAATTATGGATCACTTTTAGAAATATTATTTACTTTGAATATAAACATTTTTAAATATTTTGTTTTGTAATTGATATTGTTTTTAAATATTTATAAAAAAATAAATCTTTTACCTTTAACCAAAAAAAATTGAAAATTAAAATATTCCTCTTCACTTTGTTAACATTTATTTGATTTTTATCTAATTTATATAAATATAAACAACTATCATAAAATTATAACTATAACACATTTTTCTCAAAACTTATCAAAAATTCATCCCTATATATACACTGTAAAATTCCTTACTTTTTTTATATGACAATTGCTCGCTCACCAAACAAGTAATGCCCTAAAAGGTTAATTTTTTTTTATGACAATTGCTCCCTCACCAAACAAGTAATGCCTATAAGGTTAAATATTGAATAATTGACTAAGGCTAACTAATCATCATTATAATTATTTTGGCTGGTTTTCTTAAAAATGGTGAGTGTAGTGTGGTCTACTTTGCAAATTGAGAAATTCTACTTTAGATAGTAATAAGCACCTTCCGTCCGCTTTCTTTTGACAAAATAAGAATACCACGTAGAAAGGCAATCACCGATGTTATGAAAAGTCTAACTTATCAAGCGATCGCGTATATATATATATATAGGGGTATATTCTGAGTGATATGTTTTTTCCTTTAAAGGAAGAAAAAATTATTAAGGTTAATTGGATATAATTTGAGTGGTTAAAGGAAAAGTTAAAAAGAATGTTGAATAAATAAAATTTATATGCTTTGAAGAATTTAGGTTTAGTTTAGTTTTTTTTTTTAAATGGATTGTGTATATTCATATAAGTTACATAAAATTAAAGTTGATTATAGTAAATAATAACAAAAGGTTTGATAAATTAAAGTTGATTTCAATGGATGGTATAGCCATCATCATCATTATCTCTATTTTAATGGATGATATCATCATTATTAACGACAATAACAAAATGTTAAAGCAAATTAATTAATCTCTTTTCATTTTTCTTATAAATCTAATAAATCAAAGTTGATCTTAGTGGATGATATCGAAAGGTACAATAAATCAAAGTTGATCTTAGGTGCCATCATCATCATCATCTTGATCTTAGTGGATAATATCGTCACCCCCTCCATTTCCAACATTGCTACCATTGTCGTCATCTTCACCACTGTTATCACTGGAGTTTCGTCCGCAAATGGTTACAGGAATCTGACATCTTCAAACACCCATTAGTTCACCCACAGCTTCAAGAATACATTTCCAAAGGGCACAAAACTATACAACTAGTTAAAAAATCAGCATGCACAAAAGATACAAAGACAACGTGCACACGTGCGATAGTCGAATAACGCTGAAAAAGTGCATATGCACTCGAGGCGCGACTGTGGACGCAAAAAGCCTCGTACACCTCAGAACGACACATTTATGATTTTGGTCGGCCTTCCACCCACTTTTGGTTCATCTCCCAATTTGATTTGACACCCAAATCCAAACTGAATCCAAGTGGGGGGTTGGTCAAAGACCTAAGGGTGCCCTAAAGAGCCCCTTGTTTACATTAGGGACTGGTTGAATAATGCCTCAAAGCTTTGCTGTAAAAGGAGGCCATGGGTGTACTATATTTTCAAGGGATTCATTTGTATTGTTATGCTGCCTATATTTTCTTAGAGGATCCTCTTTCCTCATCAAGAGCATACAAGCACCATTTCATTTTGCCATTCATATCACCTCTTGAGTGAATGTGCTTTGGATTTTCTTCACCATCTCCTTTTAGTTTGTTACTTAAGAAGAGCTCAATCATTGGGGGTTTAAGATCCCTCCCTTGGAGGAAGAGGGGACCCATAAGTCTCCCTTTCTCTTTGGTGTTTTCCCACTAATACAACTTATCCATTGGTGGGATGACTATTGTTTATTTTTGTTCTATTTCCTTTATGCACTCTAGTTTAGTTTCTTTTATTGTTATTAGCTTAGTCTTTTGTTTATTTCTTATGCTTGATGTTTCTAACTCTTGCATTCATTATTGTCTTGCCCAGCTAACCCAACTGGGCTTGTAAGCCTCTTGATTTTTCTCATTTAGGTGACGAAAGAGATGCAATAGATTGACGACTCGACTAGGGATTGATATCAATTTCCCCTCCATTTAAGTTGTTTGAGCACTTCATTTTGGTTTATTTAACTTTCAGGAACCATAACCGGCCCATGCCCGCCTACAAAAAGCTAAATTTAGACCTGAGTTGAGAGAAGTTCATCCGAAATTTCTTTCACGGCGTGGGTCTTTCAACCCACAATCGTGTCTTCCGAGCACGTGTGCCAAAACCACTGTGTTTCTCAACGCATTCTGCGCACTGCGCCAAAAGGTCGTTTTTAATTTGCACATTGGCGCCCAATGCACCTCTTTCTACTCTGCGACCCACACATCTGTCTAGAAAATCATATATTGTAAGGGTTTTTGTGATTTGTTGGAGGCCCATAGCCTTCTTAAGTTTGAGTCTATGCAGATTGTAATATGCACCACACTTAGATTCCCTCTCCACATGAAGGGTTAGTCAAAACATAGACACTTAGGGGGTTAAAATCCATATTTATCCTCTTTTTGCTTTCATTTTTGCCACATGAATGGTTTGCTTTGATTAAAGATAAGTTGGAATCATTCTACATCACAAATATAACTACTTGTTTTCGGACTAGAAATTGAATGCCAATCTTTGAGTATGCTCATCTCTCGCGCTACAAAGCGATCTTGAGAATCGGGAAAACGATTGAGGGAAAATTTCATCTCCCTTAAAGACAAAATCTTTAGGAGAGGACAACAACCCCCTCGGGACTCCTCTTAGTTTCTTTTTTCAAACACATCTTAAATTTATAAGGGTCCATACATGCCCACAAGCTACAAAGATAGGATAGTTTTGAATTTACTTTCTTAGATTACATCACTAGGGAAGTTTAAAGGTTTTGTAACGAGCTATACATGCCCACATGTCCACAATCTAGGATAGTTTTGAATATTTCTTAGATTAAATCACACTAGGGAGTTAAAGGATTGGTAAGGATCAACATATCCACATGCTAGTTCTCTAGGGACTTTAAAATTCCGCAAGGTTGTACCAATGATATTTAGTAAATTAGGTAATCAAGACTTGTAAGGACCACACGAAGTCCACATGCAACAAGGTGACACCTAACTTATTAAAAATTTGGCACACTTTCACGTGTTCACACACAAAGTCACTATTCACTCACATAGTTTTCATCTCGAAATGTGGAGGTTGAAGTAAGTTTCCTCCAAAAGGAGTCTGAAACTATCCATTTTCTTGATGAAACTATCCACTCCCACATAATTTCATTGAGATTGGTTCACACCCCCAATATCTCAAACAACCACATTTAAATTTTTTCTAAAAACCCACTAAGGTTTCCTCCACAGGAGGTGCCAAAAGAATTTTTTTAGTCTAGGTAGGGTCTCAGGGATAGGCATCCAAATAACTCCTCGTTATCTGGTTCTCACATCTTCAAACAATAGAAGTTGTCAAATAGGGAATTTTAAATCCTCCAAGTCAAGTGTTCCTACACAATAAGGCAGGGAGATACCCATGAAGGGTTGGAGGCCGAGGTCCGGTTGTTCTGTGTGTCCCCCCTTGAGGCACCCACCTCTTGGACAAGATCCATCCCGTGACCCATTTCTTAGGCCGGAAATCTAAATGTCGCACTTTGACCGAGGTACCTAGTGACCAAATTTTAGGACATCTACCCAGGTGGCAATTGTGGGCTGCAATTGCACCTTGATCGGATTTTGTGTGGCTATTGGGAAATATCACCAGCTCTTTCAGGATATGCACCCTCTACCCCTCATTATAACTGATTGTTTCATCCTTCACTAGTTCATTTTCTGGTGACTTTAGATCCCATTGTTGAGTGCTTTTGGAAGGTCCAGTTCTATTCGAGAGGAAGGACGTTACATCTTTTAGGAAACGAGCATTTGTTTTCTTTGTTCTCCCACGCGGACAAAATCCACCTACCCACATATATGCTTCTTTTTAATTTATGTATAATGTTCTTGTGATTACATTCGATTGTGAGATATATTGTGAAGGTCCATGTTATACAAAGTCTCTCATTCATTAATCACTCTCATCACCATTGGAACACATTCACTTTTCTAGTCAGACATCATAGGGGACCTACAAAATCCTCGTCGTTCTAGATGCTTGCTAAATCTCCCTCCCATTCTAGGAGGAGTTCCTAGTCTTGCCAACTCACTGGCTCCACCTTCTCACACTCCTGTGAGTGTTACTATCTTGGGATCCACTTTGCTCGGCTCCACTTTACTTGGGTCCACTTCCCAAGATCAACCATCCACCAACTTTCTTCTACAAGGAAGCGGGGGGCACACTTCTTCCCCAGGAGGAAGTACAACCCCACCTAGCCCCCCTCATGGTTCAGGGACACACAATACTCACACCATGGCCAGAACGAACCCTCTTCTGGGGTCAGGCACACAAAACATTCCCACCATGGCTGGAACTAATCATCCACCGTCACCCCAGATGCCATACTTGGCTTCCCTCAATATACTGGATCTGACTAAGCTCACAAATGATCCTAAATTGCATTACCCCACATGGCCTACAATGCCTACCAAACTACTTTCAGACACCCCCAAGTTTGAAGGAAAAGCCAAAGACAACCAAACCAACCATATCATGACCTTCCACTTATGGTGATCTTCAAACAACATCATGGATGACTCTGTCCGATTGAGATTATTTCAACGCACACTCACTGGCCCATCAACCAAGTGGTATGTAGAAGAAAAATATAGGTCCCATGTGACCTTTGAATCTTTGGCCAAAGTGTTTTTGAACTTATTTCAACTACCAATCCGTCATGACAATGGTCTTGAACTACTCTCAGAGTTTAAACAAACCTCAGCCACACACATCGTTGACCACATTCACGAATGGCGTTGATGACGTAGTCTATGCAAAGCAGAAGCCACCAAGCAACAATGCCTCAATTGGTTTCTCAAATCACTCGTTTCCCTCCTTGCCAAAGATGTAGCCGCCACTTTCCCACAGTTTGAAGAGGAAGCCATCGACAAGGCTTAATAGTTTGAACTCATTTATTCAGAGTTAGGATACCTATATACGGTACTACCTGACACCCCGAGAGACATACCATTCGGCCAGGACAAACCTGAGATGTCTTACTCAATGGATGAATTGATTGGTGTCACAACACACCACAATCTGTACATCCAACCACCACCAATGTATGAGACACCCCAATATCCACCGATGTATGGAGGACCCCCTTATTAGCGTCCTCTCCTTTACCAACAATCGTATCTCATTGTCCCCCCTCAGTCATTGGGGGCACCCCCACCGGTACCCATGATGTATCCAGTCTCTCAATCTAGTACGGGTCCACCCCCAACCCCTGGATATAACCCTAGCAGTAGTGGAATTACCTCTACTTCCTATACGCCATATGGATCCTATCCACAGGACAATCCATATTTCCCATTTCCTAGTCCTCCCCAGCCGGTTAATCCTCCACCGGGACAACCACATGCCGACGTCAACTTTGTTCAACCCTTTCCCGTTCAACAGGTTCATACATTTGAACAATTGAATACGACCAATCTGACTCATAAGAAGAAAGGAAAAAACCAAAACAATGACAACCCAGGACCAGGAGGGAATGATCCCCACAACCATCCCATTGGGGGAAACCAATACCAAGACCCTTAAGGGGGCACCAATAACAATCAACCATGACAAGGGAAGAGAAACAATCTTCAGACTAACTTCCCTTGCGCTATATGTGGTGAGTATGGACATTATACTCATCATTTCCCCCTAATTCTTGATCTCCAACGGATGAGGGAATCCATGAACTCACAGGGCCCTCTGGCACCACCCACCCCTTAGTAGGCCCCACAACAGTATTTGCAACCACCGCCTCCGGTTGTTTTGCAAAAAACAATTCCATACCAAGGTGTGATGAACACCCAACAAGTGATCAACCCTGCCCCACCACAAATGGGGCAATATCCAAACTCGGGTGCCACTCAACCCGGGAATTCGTTTGATTGTAGTGTCCTCCTCACTAACGAAGAAATTCCTCTGCAAACCCACAACCGTCAATATGTTATGCCTCCCGAATCTACCCCAACCACCTTAGAAACATTTCCAGCTATTGCAGGAGAACCATTGATGATTCCACGTCCTAACGTGGAACCCATTCCCCGCATACCACGTATGCCTTTACGACGGAATGTGCATAACCCTCATGCTAGGGTTGCTCATAATTATAGTCTGGTTGATGACTTAGCCCAGTCTCCTGCAACCATGTCTGTGTTGGAGGTCCTCCAAAACTGTCCATCACAATGAAAATACTTGCTTTCTTCCTTGGGGGTAGTCGACCCAGCTGACACGCAACTGATCACATTTGATTCAGATAGAGAATAACCACGTCTTTCCGCCCAAGTAGCCTTCCAGATACCAGTTAAGATCTGGAACACCACAGTTTCTCAGTGTATCATCGATGAAGGTGCATCCACATGCATCATGTCTAAACATGTATGGTAGAAACTTGGCTCCCCTGAGCTAGTACCCTCTGCCATCACCCTTCGAGCTTACGACGGTCAACCAACATCCTCTGCAGGGCTTTGTTAAAATTTCCCCATAGAACTTGGGGGAAAAACTATCCTCATTGACATTGAAGTTATCGACGCCCAACTTGATTACAATATCTTGTTTGGATGCAACTATATGTGTGCTATGAAGGTGTTTGCCTCTTCTGTGTTTCGTACGATGATGTTCCCCCATAATGGGAATATCGTCACCATCGACCAACTTACACATCATGAGCCTAAACATTCCACCAACATCGATAACATCCTACCCCTGGTCCGGGATAGCTCGAATGTTTTTCCAGTTGTCAACCTTTGCCCTGGATTATTCCAAGACCCATCCATGTTGGGCACTTATCAGGGAGTGCCACTGTTCCCAAACCCATCTTTTTTAGCACAAGTGTGTGTAGTTTCCCCTAAAGGAATAGACATCAGAGACAAGACTCCTATCATTGAGTCCCCTCCCCATATCAAAGTTCCACCAGTTGAAGAAATACTACCTCAGGAATTCCCTGAGAGCGCCACCGCACCACTTATCATGGATCTCCCCCCCCCTCCAGGGGAAAATCCCGGTTTGGGAGACACTCCCCCAGGACACTACCCAAATTCTCTTTTTCTACTCCCCACCTGGATTTGAAGCATTCCAAGTAGCCACAACGCTTACCCTTCTGAACATGGTACTCGTCATCCCTATATGGTATCTACATCCACCCAAGATGGTTCCTCAACCATCCCTTCCTCCTCATGCAGAGGGAATATAAATGTAGATCCAAGTCCTAACTCCAGCCACGCCACCCTCACCCCCAATCACTAGCACGACTACTACGGCTGGGGGCAGACGGAAGAAGAAAGAACCCATCACTCCACTACCTCCCCGAGTTCAAATCCCTTGTGCCTTATGTGAAAGAAAAGGACACCCCACTCACAAATGTCCTTCTCTTCTCGAGCTACGCAGTTTTATCCAGCTTCCTCAAGCACCCCTTTTGCTTGCCACTCCAATAAGTGTGTCCCACGCTAATATGGAGTCATCAACCACACGCAAAAAAAAATATACAAACCAATTTCACCTGTGCCATATGTGTAGAATATGGGCATTACACTCATCATTGCCCATCTATCCCATACGTCCGCCACACATTAGCCGCAGAACGCCACACATATCTTCCTGAGCTTCCTCCGACACTCCATACTAATGCTCTCGTGAATGTAATTCATTATATTTCTTCATTAGTCCTCGAGCAAAGGGGAGGTCCATGTCCTCCCACCAAACTGCCGCCCAATTGCCCATAGTGTCGGTGCAACTGGGATGGCATCATGGGCCCACTGTCCATATCTAAGCCCTTTTCCCCACTTTCGTTTTTTGGTACAGGAGCCCATAAGCTCCATTTTCTAAACCATTTTTGGCCACTTACACAATCATTTTCCTCGGGTGCTAATTTGCACTTTTCCCCAGTGGAGCATCTTCTCATGACACACCCACGTACGCCTGCTCATGTTCAAAATTATCAAATAATTTGTTATATGATCTTTATCTTTAGATATTGTTCACATAGGGTATTTGGTTTTCATGTGTGCAGGTACTTGGTCACCCCACATCAACATGTCCCTTCCATGTATAATATCACTACTGGCATGTATTCCTTCCCTTTGAATATCAATTGCATCTCCCAGTCACACCCTTTGATATTTGCCTCTAAGGTCCCCTCATCCGGCTTTACAGTACTCACACCTCCGCTGCATTTCAGTACTATCACCCGGTAGCACTCTTTCCCACATGAGTTGTCCCATTTATAGTCCCCCTTGACACTTTGACACTCATGCTTCTTTCACCCCCTAGGGCCGGGAGTCCTCATAGTCTTTGCATTCCTGAGAATTAGCTGCATTCTCCTTCTCCTCATTTTTCTAACTTCCCCATAATGGAATCCTGAGTAATCTTGTCATGATTCACATTTTGACTACACCTCCACAGTATCATTAACCCTCCATCTCATCCACCATCAGTTTTCCCATCTGCAGATTGTACTCCATTCATTTTACCTAATACAGAAACCCACCTATGGGGCCCTCACCCTCCACCTATTTTTCCACGCAACTTGTGCCATCATAGGCCAAGCCATATTGCACTGGGGCACCTGTTTATGTACCAGTACGCTCATCCCCAATTGATTCTTTATTTATTTGGTAATTGTAAAAAATATTTGTTTCCAACCTTTACATAGATTTTTGTCGTCACCTTTCGTGACCTTCCTTTTTCCGGCAGAAGAAACCCATGTCTCCCTTGGTTGGGGCATTCATTACCTTTTCCTCCTTTTGACATCGTCCATAAACCCTGAATATCCCACAATCCATTTAGACATGATCTCTGCGTTTATCCACTTTGTCACGCCTCT
>JZKD02S1941160.1:13638-32963 GCA_000966675.3 Picea glauca
TATACAATGGCGCATATTTAATTTATGGGTTTGATTTAATATTGAACAATCATGGTTTCAAACCATAGATTGGCGCATTGGTATATAACTATCCACCGTTTAAAACTTGAGTTGGCCGAATAGTTTGATTTTGGTTATGATTGATTGAATAGGGGTTGTACTTTTCCATTACTATGCTGCATGGCGGTGGATAATCCCACCACCCTCGCACGTGTACATTAATTTGCATCCCCTTTCATCGTTCTCAGCTGTTAGCCAAAACGATTTTGCTCCTGTGTGTTTAATCTGAACCCTATCATGCGCCCGCACCATGGCTCCGGTCGTAAGGGCTGAACCCAATGGTAGCCAGGCATTGTTGATGTTCTACGGTGCTTAAAGTGACCTTGAGGAAGTCGGATGGCTCCCGTTCATACGAAAGTTTGATGGATATAACCCTAGCATGGCTCGACAATTTGCATTAACCTTTGATGGCTGCCGAGCCAAGGTTGGGGATGTGCAATTGGAAATTGATGAGCAATTTCTCAGTTTAGCTACCAGTCTGCCTGTTGTCGGACATAGATGGTCAAAAAATTTCAAAGTGGAAGATGTCCCGTGGACATTGCTCTTCCAGTCACGGAGAGTGAGCTCCTGTGACAAAGGTTTGCCCGCGAATATGCTAAAGCAACGATGGCACGACTTGCTGATGATAACTAAACAATTTGTCACCTGCGAGGGCAGGTATGGTTTCGTTTTCTTGTACCACCTTCGGCTACTTATGGTTTTCATGGGCTGTGAGCTTAATATGCCTTATTACCTACATAGGAGTCTGTTTAAAATGTCTAAAATATACAAACGAAACCAGACCGATAACAACCTATTTCATTTTGGCTTAATTAAAATGCTTGTGGTTTGTCATTTGGGGTTACATGGATTACATGTCTATCTTGTCATCCACCATGCAAGGAAATGACTATGTGTTTGTGGTCATTGATCAGTTTTCGAAGATGGTCATCCTCACATCCTGTAAGAATAATGTCACAACGACAAATAATTTCAAGCTCTTCTTCGAATGAGTGTGGGTCCACTTTGGGATACCATAGACCATCATCTCTGACTGAGACAACNTATACAATGGCGCATATTTAATTTATGGGTTTGATTTAATATTGAACAATCATGGTTTCAAACCATAGATTGGCGCATTGGTATATAACTATCCACCGTTTAAAACTTGAGTTGGACGAATAGTTTGATTTTGGTTATGATTGATTGAACAGGGGTTGTACTTTTCCATTACTATGCTGCATGGCGGTGGATAATCCCACCACCCTTGCATGTGTACATTAATTTGCATCCCCTTTCATCGTTCTCAGCTGTTAGCCAAAACGATTTTGCTCCTGTGTGTTTAATCTGAACCCTATCATGCGCCCGCACCATGGCTCCGGTCGTAAGGGATGAAGCCAATGGTAGCCAGGCATTGTTGATGTTCGACGGTGCTTACAGTGACCTTGAGGAATCCGGATGGCTCCCGTTCATACGAAAGTTTGATGGCTATAACCCTAGCATGGCTCGACAATTTGCATTAACCTTTGATGGCTGCCGAGCCAAGGTTGGGGATGTGCAATTGGAAATTGATGAGAAATTTCTCAGTTTAGCTACCGGTCTGCCTGCTGTCGGACAGAGATGGTCAAAAAATTGCAAAGTGGAAGATGTCTCGTGGACATTGCTCTTCCAGTCACGGAGAGTGATCTCCTTTGACAAAGGTTTGCCCGCAAATATGCTAAAGCAACGATGGCACGACTTGCTGATGATAACTAAACAATTTGTCACCTGCAAGGGCAGGTATGGTTTCGTTTTCTTGTACCACCTTCGGCTACTTATGGTTTTCATGGGATGTGAGCTTAATATGCCTTATTACCTACATAGGAGTCTGTTTAAAATGTCTAAAATATACAAACGAAACCAGACCGATAACAACCTATTTCATTTTTGGTTAATTAAAATGCTTGTGGTTTGTCATTCGGGGTTACGTGGATTACATGTATAGATTGTCGTCCACCATGCAAGGAAATGACTGTGTGTTTGTGGTCATTGATCAGTTTTCGAAGATGGCCATCCTCACATCCTGTAAGAATAATGTCACAACGACAAATAATTTCAAGCTCTTCTTCGAATGAGTGTGGGTCCACTTTGGGATACCATAGACCATCATCTCTGACTGAGACAACAGGTTCCTCAACACCTTTTGGTCAAGTCTCTGGTCTCTGTTGGACACCAAGCTCACAAAATCCACTACTTTCCACCCCCAAACCGATGGCCAAATAGAGATCGTCAATCAGATGATTGTGCACATCCTGCACATGTAAAATTATAAGCATCCATGTACATGGGATGAGAGTCTCCCATATGTCCAACACAGTTACAACAAGGCTCTCCATAGTTCCACTGGCCATAGCCCATTTCAGGTGGGTCTGGGATTCCAACCTTTGGGACCCATTGATGTTGTAGTCCCTCTTTCCACCACATAGATAGAATCTTCCTCTAATCATTATGTGATCAACAAAGCCACCAGATTCATTGAACGAATTCAACACATACGCCAGTAGGTCCAGAAGATTTTGCAGACATCCAATGCTAAGTACAAGCAGCACCATGATCAACATAGGGTACAACACCAGTTTCAAGTTGGCGACAAAATATGGTTACATATACAGAAGGATCGTCTCATCAGGCCCCATAAAAATATTCTCCCACTTCGTTATGGGACTTACACTATCACCAAGGTTGTGGGTAGCAATTCTTTTGATCTCAACACTCCATCCTTCCTTGGTCTGCATCCAGTATTCAATGTGGACCTCCTTCGACCATATTTTCCACCATTATTGGACACTTATGAGATCATAGAACAACTTCCATCAACATAGCTCAACCCTGACTACATGGAACAAGAATCCACTGATCAGATAGTGGACACACAGGTCAAGGGAACTTGCCAACAATGGATCCATCTTTATCAAGTTGTCAAGGCATGGCAACTCCTACACCAAGGAAAGTGGCACACCTGGGGCCAAATCCAACATAAGTTTCCTCACCTGATGTGGGAACTCAATGCAATGGAGATCATTTCTTCCTAAGGGGGGAGGATTGATCTAGGTGGATATTGGGGGCCACCCACCTATTCCAACTGGCTCCTCATGTCAGTTTTTGTTCAACACGTTCTTTTGTACTGCTTTGTAATTGTGAGTTCTACACTTTTGGGGTTGTTTGAAGCCCCACACATCCTCCAGGTGATATGGGTGGCCTCTCGCCAAATCCAACTGACTTATTTTGTATGTTTTTATATCAACACATCTTTTTGTACTTCTGGGGCTGTTTTGGGGCCCTAAATGTTGTTTTTTGGCTCGCCACAGTCCAACTATAGAGAAAGTCAGAGTTTGACAATGAAATGTGTAGTTCTCTTAAAGACCTTTACAATGGGATATCACGCACATAAAACAGAGGTCGTATGCAAAATCAATGGCCCTAGGAAGTTGAGGTTCCAAATTACACCAACTTACCCATAGGACCCACATGACTTTTGGCGTTTCACCTTCTAGGGTTAGGTTTTTGGATGTCTAGGGTTTTTGCAATCATGAGTAATATCAAAAAGGCCTATGGAGCTTCATTGTAATCCATTCTTCTCAGAAAGATGTGTGTAGAAACCACATCTCTTCTCAGAGATAACTACCATCATTCGAGCAAGTTTTTAGTTTTCCAGTTTTACAGTTTCATCCTATTTCATTATTTAATAGAATATATTGTTCACTAGATATTTGTGTTATTTTCCACATCTTTGTGTTTATTGTATTCATTCTATTAATTAGTTCATTCTTCTCCTAAATCCAGATTTAGGAAGGTATAGAATCCCAAGGAGAAGGGTAAGAGACTCTCCTCTAAATCTCTAGGGAGAACAACACGAGATCCTTATACTTCCAAAGGGGACATTTAAGACATTCTCATGGGATGGAGCGATTTATCCAAAAAGACATGTAGATTTATTATTGTATGTTTTTGATTTCCATCTTATTGAAGATGATGATGTAATGGTAAGATTATTTCTCCAAACATTAGATAATCAAGCTTTTGAATGGTACACATCATTGCCTACTAGATCGATTGGGTCATTTGAATATATTGAAACGATGTTTGAATATATTTTCTCCCCCAGTTTCTTATCATACTCTTCTCACAAATGTTACTCAAATGTTTCTGAGAAAAAATTAAAGAATTCAAGATTTTAATTTGAGATTTAATAAAACATTGAACAAAATAACAAAAGAAAAAAGGCCAAATGCTTTGGTAGTACTTGGTTGTTATAATAATTCCATGTCTTCTAATGTAAAGTGTACTATTAGAGCCTATCAAATTGAAAACATAGATGAAGAAATGAGAAAAGCCACAGATGGAAGAAATCATGTTTGAAACAAGAGCTAACCCTGGTATTATTCTTGGAAAAGTACGAAGATAAATAGATAATTTGGCCATTTCTGATCAGGGGGGATCAAGTTCAAATAAGAATGAGGATAAAAAAACACGTCATCTTGGAAGTCAAGGAGATGAAGGAGGTTTTTTCAAAGGGACCATACCAAATGTAAAAATTGACCTTTTTCCAACAAAAGAGACTATTGGCCCTTGACCAAGTTTTGAGGAACACTTGGTCATATTTGACCATTTTTGGGACTTCGACAGCTTGTCAAAGATGAAGTGAAACGCGAAGAGGAAATCATGGAATCTAGACCCCTTTTTGGGTCCTTTTAGGTTTTTGGGTTAATGTAATGGGGAAGGGATGTCGGTCCGTGGGTTCACCCATGCTTAGGCCCACTTTTGTAATGTATAAATAGAGAGGCAATGTAAGAAATAGTAGAATTTGTTGCTTAGTGCACTTGGTGATTTCTTAGTGCAAGATGGCTAAGTGATAAGAGTTGGATCTATGTGATCAAGTATTGAAGGCTTTGTGCATTTTGTGTAAGACTTGTAGAGCTGAGTGCAAGTCCCTATGAGAGACTGTAGAAGGGTTTGTGTTGTAAGGCAAGGAAGAATATTCTAGAGAGTTGCGCAGATCTTCTGTCCTGTGCACAGTAAGGTTTGGAGGATTTGTGTTGTAACCGATTGAAGACATTAATAAAGAAGAAGACTTTGTGGATGTAGCCCCAGGGTGGGGGTGAACCATGGTAAATCTATGTGTTGTGCTCTATGCCTTGACTTGATATGCTTGTATCTGCCTTTGATAAGTGCTTTGATGTGTTTAGATAGATATATTTATGCTTTGTGCTTATGAGCTATGAATGAATGTTAGCTCTAATATGTATGAATATGTTTAGTTCCGATCTACATGATCTTATTTGTTTACTATTACTAAGTGCTGAAAGATCTTAGATCTAAGTAAATGTTGCGATGCTCTGTGCTATCTGCAAAGTATAATAAGACTAAATATTGATGAAGATTAACTACTAAGTGCTCCGCTAAGTGTTAGAATCACAGGTCTGTGTCCCAGCTAAGGTTGCAGACATCTGAGTCCTGCAACCACCCCTGCCTCTACCTCGAGTGAGACTTCATCTTCTTTGTAGGTGTTACTGAAAGGGATGATAGTTAGGGTTTTTTTGGTGCGATGTTGTAGCGTTGAACCTTGGGTCTGCCCCTATGCCAAAAAATGGTTCCATTGCTGAGACTGAAACTGTGATTGTTGGGAACTAAGAAGAAGAATCTTTGTGCAAAGATTCGTCCTGAAATTGTAAAAGCTCTATACATGGATCTATGCCCTTGTGCGCAGTGATCCACTTGATCTAAAAATCTCAGTACTGAAGAAGGAAGGATAGATCTGAAGGAAAGAAGTCAGATCTACAAGAAAAGAGGTTGATACTGAAGAAAATAAGTAAGATCTGTAAGCTCTGTGCTCCGATAAAGGTAAGAATAGTTAAAAGTTCTTAGATCTAGAAGCTTTGTGCCCTGTAGAAGTAAAAGAGGTGAAAAATTTTGTTTCTAAAGTATGGATTTAGGTATTATTGATAGATTTTGTCCTAGCTTGAAAAATAGGGCATTATTAGATGACAAAAATTTTGATATGAATAAATCTGATAAGAATAATGATAGATATGTTATATCTATGCATAGAAAGAATTTTAGGACTAACCAATGGATATAGGATCCTAGAAAGAAATTTTTGCAGGTTCGTCATTATGATCCTAGGTATCATTGAAGAGAAAGAGATGATTAACTCTTTGTTACAGTTGTAGAAGAGCAGGACATCTTGCTAAGGAATTCCTTGGGAGAAACCCTAGTTCATATATTGTAAGGCTATGGACCATGAAGTACTGTATTTCCCTAGAATGATTGCTAAACTTGAAAAGATGAATAGAGAACAATAAAACCCTGAAGGAGATCAAGAGACTAAGATTATAGAAGAACCCCAGAAAGAATCAGAGATTATGTTGTTGAAAATTAAAGAAACCCTAGATGAACATAAAGATGTCAGTTTGTCAGAGATCTTCAAAGAAAAGGAGAAAATTGAAGTAAGAATAGGAGACTTCAACATTGACTGTGCTCTGGATGAGGGAAAACAGATGAACATTATGACAAAAAGTACTTGGGAAACCCTAGGAAGGCCTGCTATGGTTCCTTCACTAGGAAAAATATGATTGTTTAAAGGAAAAATGGTAACCCTATGTGGCAGGATTACCCAGATAGCTATGAGTACCCATGGAGCTTCGATGGAGGAAGAATTTGAAGTTATTAAATTTATTGAGGACTATGCCACATTTCCAGCTTTTTTAGGAAAGATCTGGGTTGAAAAAGAACGGATCCAAAGAAAAGAAGAAAAGGAAGCCCTAGAACAAAATAAGCAAGAACGCATGGAATTTATAACTAGAAAGATCGCCTACTTGATGGAAGAACAAGAGAACATATCTAAGATATTAAACACCAGGGACTTGGATGTCGAAGCTATAAGAGCATTAGAGGAACCAAAGAAGACCAAAATACCTAATCCATATGATGAAGGTGTATTAACCTTGGATCTAAAGAAAGAATCTCATCATCGTGAAGTGACTATGTCAAGAGAGGATAAGGATCAACATGAAAAAAGGATGACTAAGATGAAGCTCACTGGGAAGAAGGCTAGGAATATAAGTAAGAAGAGAGCCAAGATCGAAAAGTTACAGAAGATTCCATAGGGAACTTCGTAGAAGGAAAAATCATAGGAATTGAGCTTCGTCGGGATACCAGAACAACGACATATGGCACTTCGTCGTGGAAAAGAAATATAGTCATTGGACCGATATAACTGTTCGACTTCCACCCCGAATGGGCATAAAAGAATTAAAATATCACTACCAGACCATTGGACCATGCCATAACTAATGGATCAACATTCATGAAAGCTTCATACCCGTTGCAAGCATACCGTTGATGAATTTCCTATTTAGCTCGTCGCGTCGTGCCCAAAGAACACTTTTTCCAACTGAGAAATCAAAGCCCACAAAACTAGTGATTGTCTACAGTGATCATTGCAAGAATATTGTTCATCCTAGTGCAACATTTTTAGATCATCATGACCCCGATTATCTTTCCTGAGTGCGTATGTCAGACGATCTCACGGAACTTGAGGAATCTGTCACATAGGTCCTTCTTGAGTTAATGACTGAGAGAACCATGTTGAAAAGAAGAATTTCCACTGGAGTCCAAGAATCATCAATGGGAGGAGTGCAAGCCTCCCCATCGACTGCTCGAGCAGGAACATCTCGAGCCGGAGCAGAAAGAAGAACTAAGAATAAGGACAACATAGCTAACATGAAGTTAGTTCCATCCATCCTACTAGCTTACATACCCCCTCTGAGCGGTGATATTAACAAGGAAAGTGTCCCTAAAGACTTTTAATACACCCTAGTCACTGCATACCTACCAAAAGGAGTGTGCACCTACCGCGTAGATCAAGACAAGGTTACATCGTTGAAGTTTTGCGACTTCAACCTGGGGGACCGTAAATCTTACAACATTCTCAGCCCGTATAAGTGCTTGATGAGAAATAAGGGAAAGAATTCAAAGCTCATCCCTTAGAAATGGAATATGAACCTCGTACAGTCTACTTTGCTCAACGTTATGAAAGTAACACACTTCGACAGACACCAGGAGGTGAATTCTTGTGTAAAATTACTGCTAGCAAGTTACCATGAAGGATACCTGTGGTTAGATTGTCGCATAACTGTTGATCCAACGTTGATCAATAGGATCATTGGGATTGGAATGCAGAGCCCTAATCCCCATGAGTACTATCCTGGAAATACCGCAGACCACTCTCTTGCATAGAAGATCAAAGAAGCCTATGGCGATGTTGAGAAAGGCATGAGAGGCTACAAGGTAGATTCCATTGAAAGTGGTGCAGTGCACCTCACATCCCAACTGATCGCAGGGAAGTTGGTATGCAAGAATCGACCAACAAAAGTATCTAGCTTTGTAGTTGACCTCGCAAGAAAGTGCATTGAGGAACTATAGATGAACTGGGCGAAGTACCTAGTGAATCAACTGGAGATTTACTGCAGAGAAGCCCAGGATCAGGGGCATGAATTCCATTTTAGTTGGCTCCTAATACTGATCGCTTTTGTTTCATGGGAGATACCGAAAGCCACAACCTTCCCAGACCTGGACCCCTTTGAGACACTAGCCGCGAAGTTCAGTACACTATGGTACTCAAACAACATGAGCAAGAAATGGCAATCAAATGTCATTTTCCACACGTACTATAACCAATTGAAAGAAACCATAAGGAGTGAACCACGCATAACCCTGAAAAATTTACAGAGATTCCGACCTATGATAAAGTTCAGCATGGACCGCCACTTTATATACCTAACCCCACGTGCTGATGAGAACCAGGAATAGATTCAGTCCTATTATAAGCTGACAGAGGAAGACCTGGAAGAGATCACCAAAGAATGGTCGGTGGACCTCCTTGTTCCAACAGACCCCGCAAAAATTTCTAACATCGACAGTCCCAGAACTACACAGGATACACTTGGGCCTAATAAGACAAAGAAAGCAAAGTCGATGAAGAAGACTAAATAATTCTAGGATGTTGACAACCTATCTATAAGGATGACTTCCATTACACTAGCTAAAGCAGGTGATGACGAAAAAGTTATAGAAACCTAGAGAGTTGAAGTACCACCACCTCAAGACAAAGAAGACTCATTGAATAAAAGGAAGGTCTCACCTCTGAAATGTTCCTCCAGAAATAAACCAAGAACCCCTGTAACCAAGATACGAACTGCCCTCACATTGGATGATTTTGATTTCATTATTGCAGTGGTCATTGATTCTTCAAAGGAAATCATAGAGAACCAGGAGGCGAAGTAGGAACAAATGTATAGCCAGATTGAGATTGCACTCTAGGGAGTACAACAAGCACTCCAATCTAGCTGACCAACCTCTACTACACCTCTTCCAGAAGGAACAAAAAAAGTGGGAGTTGAATCAATTTAGCTCCGCAAGATTGTTGATACAGTCAAAGTACACCTTCGACGTGCTCAGGAAGAAAAAGCGCAAGACACCCAGGCCCTAAAGAAAGCACAGGAGGAACTTACTGAACAACGTCAAACCACGCAACAAGAGAAGAATTCTCTCCAAGCAAAATTTGAAGAAGACAGGGCAAAGATCCAAAAAGAGAAAGAGCAGCTGCTCACAAAGCAGATATGAATTGAAGAAGCAATCAACAGATCATTTCGCTATGTGACCGGCTTAGAGAAGAAGGCCGAAGATCCCATAGAGCGCCAAGTGACGAAGCTGGCTGAAGTTATTCAAAAAATTCAACAAAGGGTCATGGAATTAGAGCTTCAGACGATACCACAGACTCCACAAGAAGTGTGCGACCAATGAGAATTGAATGCTCAGAATGTAGTCAAGAGGATTAAAACACTTGCTACAGAATGTAAACAACTAAGTAGTAGAAGCACATAGATATATGAACAACTATATGAAGACCCAGAGTTGAAGAAACTAGAGTCCCAACTTTAGGAAGCAAAGAATCAAGCCGATACAGTATAGGCACAGCTCAAGCTCTTGTCACCCATCGAGAGGATGAAGATATCTTGGAACATTGCACTTCCCAACAACTCATTCTTACCACACAGAACAAAGTGATGGAAGTCACCCAAAAACTCCATCCGAGACAGGAGGCGGAATACCTATTGTTTGAAGAAATTGAAGGCCAAGGAACACTACTCGAACAAGTAGTTGCTACAGTCAAGCAACAACTGGAAGGACCTATCAGCGAATCAGTTGTTCAGAAGTTTGTTGAGCAAGAAGCAGTAGCACAGAGACAAGTCGAAGCAACTCGAGCCAAGCTCGAGACCTTTGAGGTATAGTTACCCAAACCTGAGTGACTCGGGATGAGTCACAGGTGAGTGTTGGGGGCCTATTGGCCCTTGACCAAGTTTTAAGGAACACTTGGTCATATTTGACCATTTTTGGGACTTCGACAGCTTGTCAAAGATGGAGCGCAACGCAAAGCATAAATCATGGAATCTAGACCCATTTTTGGTTCCTTTTAGGGTTTTGGGTTAATGTAATGGGGAAGGGATGTCGGCCCGTGGGTCCACCCATGCTTAGGCCCACTTTTTTAATGTATAAATAGATAGGCAATGTAAGAAATAGTAGAAGTTGTTGCTTAGTGCACTTGGTGATTTCTTAGTGCAATTTGGCTAAGTGCTAAGAGTTGGATCTGTGTGATCAAGTATTGTAAGGCTTTGTGCATTTTGTGTAAGACTTGTAGAGCTGAGTGCAAGTCCCTGTGAGAGACTGTATTAGGCTTTATGTTGTAAGTAAAGGAAGAAGGATCTAGCAAGATGCGTAGATCTTATGTCCTGTGCGTAGTAAGGTTTGGAGGCTTTGTGCTGTAACCAATTGAATACATTAATAAAGAAGAAGACTTTGTGGATGTAGCCCCAGGGTGGGGGTGAACCATGGTAAATCTGTGTGTTGTGCTCTGTGCCTCGACTTGATATGCTTATATATTCCTTTACTAAGTGATTTGATGTGTTTATATAGATATATTTATGCTTTGTTCTTATGAGATATGAATGAATGTTAGCTCTGATATGTATGAATATTCTTAGTGCCGATCTACATGATCTGATCTGTTTACTGTTAGTAAGTGCTCAAATATCTTAGATCTAAGTAAATGTTGCGATGCTCTGTGCTATCTGCGAAGTATAATAAGACTGAATATTGATGAAGATTAACTGCTAAGTGCTCTATTAAGTGTTAGAATCACAGGTCTGTGTCTCAGCTAAGGTTGCAGACATCTAAGTCCTGTAACGACCCCTGCCTCTACCTCAGGTGAGACTTCATCTGCTTCGCAGTTGTTTCCGAAAGGGCCGGTAGTTAGGATTTTTTTGGTGCGTTGTTGCAGCGTTGAACCTCGGTCTTCCCATGTGCCAACAGAGACAAAGAAAAAGATGGAGATTGCACAAATGAACAGAACTATCAGGAAAATGAAAAAAGAAATAATTCTATTGAGAAGAAATGAAAATTTCATTCTTGATTCAAGGATGTCAATTCAAAAAAGAAGAAGAAATATTGCTAAAGAAAAAAGGACAAGAATCGAGAATACCAATGATCAACAGAGACAGATATTCCCAAGGGAAACTAATCCCAATGCAATAATACTTCAAGAATCTTATGATGAACAAGTTATTGAGAAATTGGTCGATTATATTCAAGAATAAATTCTTGAATCTATAGAGACGAATGGGTGTGAGGCATCCATGTACATATTTTAAGAAGATGAAAAAATTAATATGTCCCAAGACAATGTTGTCCAAACACGAGGACAATCAAATAAATCCAAACCAAAGGAAAATATAGAAAAAAAAAAGAAAAAGGAAAAGAGAAGAATAAATCAAGTGAGAAACAAATAATTGTAAATAGTCATTAGATGATGTGTAATGTGGTCGATGATATTAGTAAATTGATAATCACTCTACCCTTCATGGAATTGGTAAATATTCTGTAGCAGAGAGAAAATATTCTCAAAAATTTAGATGATCCAAGTGGAAGAATGGTTTTTGTTATTGAAAATCCAATGCAAAATAAAAAAATATCAGTTGTCAAGTTGAGAGACGAAATCTCACCCTTATATATCTTGATTGAAAATGATGATGTTGTGCTTCACAATTGTTTGATAGATTCTGGAGAGACAAATAATATCATGCCCTATCAGTAATGGAAGCACTTGGTATGAGTTGTACCAAATATTATGAAACAGACAGAAGTATTTATGCAATCTATTACAAAAATGTATCAACCTATGGAGAAGTCAAGGACTTGTATGCTTGGATTATTGGTGCCCCTCAATTATCACCATTTTCACTATCATTGTGGTTGATCTTCCTCGAGCATACGCAGTAGTCCTTGGAATACATTAGTATTTAATGATTGGTAGTTACATAATGAGTGATGGTAGTTGCATGATGCTTCCAAATAAAGATGGGACAATGTTGAAATCTCCTTGTGAGCCCATAAAACTATTTTCATTTAAAAGAAAGATAATGAGATGATGCGGGATTATATAGACACAGGTATTGGAAATTATGTTATACTTGATTTGGAGCAATACGAATTTTTGAAACAATAAGGTAATTATTTTATTATATACTAGAGAATATCATTTGATGGCGCATTCTCAAGCTCGGGGAGTGAGGTTCGAATTGTACTTAAAAGTCCCGATAAATTCATATATCCACATGCTATCAGATTGGAATTTCCATGTACCAACAATGAAGCAGAGTATGAAGAATTAATTTAAGGGATGATTCTAGCATTGTAAATGAACATTGAACACTTGATTATAACTAGTGACTCTGAATTGTTTATAAATCAAGTCATTCAAAGATATAAGATCAAGAAATAAAAACTCAAGTTGTATGTCACAATAGTAAACGAATTGATGGAGGCTTTATTTTCATTCAATATATCTATTTTCCCCAAACAGAAAAATCAAAAGGTGGATTCATTGGCACATGTTGCTTCATTATCTAATCTAGAGGAAATTCAAAGAAAAAGTTCATTTCAAGTCAAAATATTTTTCAGACCTTCGGTGCCCGACAATCAAGAATACCTTCAGGTATTTGAAAATGATGAAGAATTGAATGATTTCTTGGCCAATGAAAATGATTGTAATGAGAATGATAATAGTGTTTCCCCTATTCCAAAGGAATGTGTAAAATAAGAGTATATTTTTACAAGAGATGATCAAGAAAAGAATCTCAAAGAAGAAGTATCGGCTCGAAAGGTGCAAGAAAAAAAGAAAATAAATATTGGAACTGAGGATTCTCGAAAATATGTGAATCTTGGGGTTGATTGAAAATCATAGGAGATTGACCAACATACTTATTTATTCAAATATATGATGTATTTCTTGGAGTTATGGTGATCTCAAGGCATATGGAAAATCCATATTCCAACATATCATACCATTGAGAGAAGGGGAAAATCCCTTTAAGCAGAAAATTAGAATGATAAATCCCAAGTTGAAGCCATTGGTAAAAGTGGAGTTGGAAAAATTGAAAAATGTTGGAATTATATATCCCATTAGACATTCAGATTGGCTCTCAAATCCAATAGTGGTGAGGAAAAAGACTAGAGAAATTTGAATGTGTGTTGATTTCAAATATTTGAATAAAGAAAGAATCAATGACAATTATCCCCTGCCTAACATGGAATTATTGCTTCAAAAAGTTATTGGATCAGCCTATATGACCATGTTAGACAATTTTTCAGGGTACTATCAAGTATTGGTGGCATAGGAGGACAGGGCCAAGACTGCTTTTATAACATCGTGGGAGACATATTCTTATACTCGCATGCCCTTTAGTTTAAAGAATGTTGGAGCTACTTTTCAAAGGGCCATGGATCATGCATTCAAATATTTGATAGGGATATTTATGGTTGATTATCAAGATGATCTTACTGTCCATTCCAAAACAAGGAAAGAACATATTCATCATTTGAGGAAAGTTTTTGAAAAGTGTAGATTGTGTGGGATCTCTCTTAATCCAAAGAAATATTTATTTGGTATATCTGAAGGAAAATTGTTGGGGAATATAGTCAGTAAAGAATGAATTTACATCAATCTCGAAAGAATAAGAGCCATTAATGAATTAAATCCTCCATATTCAAAGAAAGGAGTGCAATAATTTTTTGGAAAGATAAATTTTGTGAGAAGATATGTCCATGAATATGTAATCATTGTCAAGCTAATCAATTTATTGCTGAAAAAATATCAAAGATTTGACTGGACTTCAGATACTCAAAATGTGTTTAACAATACTAAATGAGAAATCACCATTATCAGTCCACATTTTAAAAGAGATTTTATTTTATATTCCTTTTCTATAGAATGGGTCATGGATTTGGTTCTTACACAAAGAAATTCTAAAGAGGAAGAGTCGTGAATAAGATTCATGAGTAAAACCTTTCATGATTATGAGCTAAAATATTCAAAATTGGAGAAGCATGCTCTCTCTCTTGTTAAGGCAGTAGCACATTTTTGGACTTATATTTTGAACTCCCATGTTGTAGCATATGTTCCATCTTCTCTAGTAAACATGCTCCTAAACCAACAATTGAGAGAGATAAAGTGGGAAAATTGTCTAGCCAAGATTCAAGAGTAGGATATCGAGATCAAACCTTTAAAGGAAGTTAAAGGACAAGGGTTGTGAGAGCTCATTGCATACAATGATGCATTGAATGGGGTGATCTCAATTTCAATAGGAAAACCTATGTTGAATTTTGAATGGTACAAAGACATCATTTTTTATGTAATATCTGGACAGTTCCCAATCATTATGACTCCCAAAGAAAGAAGAGCTATGAAAATGAAATCCAATCAATATATATTAATTATAGAGATATTATTCAGAAGAGATTATGATGGTATGTTATTGAGGTGTGTAGATGAAATGAAGGATCAAGAACTGATAAATGAATTTCATGAAGGATTATGTGGAGGACATTTTTCACCAACCACTACTGCCCAAAAAATAATAAGAACTAGGTATTATTGGCCATCAATTTTTAAATATTCATATGAAATGGTGAGGAAATGCCTTTCCTGTAAAAAATTCTCAAGAAAGATGAAGAGCTATGCAATTCCTTTTCAACCTATATTGGTCGAACAACCATTTGCACAATGGGGGATAGATGTCATTGGGCCAATAAATCTAAAATTAAGTAAAGGACATGTATACATTCTCACCACCACATGTCATTTTACAAAATGGAATGAGGCAGTGGCATTAAAAAAGGATGATTCTGAAGAATTAATAAAGTTTCTTAAAGATGATATTTTACTAAGTTTTGGGGTATCGAAAAAGTTAATCACTCGCAATGGCTCAATATTCATTGGATCAAAGTTTACTAGTTTTTGTGGATAATATGGTATTGTAATGGGGAAAGCATCAAATTACTATACTCAAGGAAATGGACTTGTTGAATCAACAAACAAAACATTGATTCAAATTCTAAAGAAGACAATCGATCAAAATAAATAAATAAATAATTGGCATTTAAAATCGATAGATGCTTTGTGGGAAAGAAGGATGACACCAAAGGATAGCACTGGAATATCCCATTGTGTGATGGTTTATGGAAAAGCATAAAAAATTCCACTTATTATTGAATTGATTGCGATGACTTATGTAGTAAATATTGAAGACACAGAAGACACTCCTCCTATGCAAAAGACATTGAATTAGTTGTTAAAGCTATATGAAGAGATATTTGAAGCATTAAAGAAAATATGTCAGAGGCAACAAAATGTCAAGAAGAATTTTGATCAAAGTGAGACAATAAAGAATTTTCAAAAAGGTGAACTAGTACTACTCTAGAACAAAGTGAGAGAAAATACATTAATGTATACAAAGTTTGAAGCAATACGGAACGAGCCCTACCTCATTGAAAAGATTTCAAGTTTTAAATCGTACATGCTCAAGGATATGAAGGGAAAAAATTTAATGTTTCTTTATCAATGGCCAACGTTTGAATATTTTCTTTTATTGAATTTTTTCTTCTCGCCTATACATAGATTGGTTTCTTTGTTTTGTATATTCTCACCTCCTAGATTCCATATCCCAATGGAGAAGGAAAATAGTCTTGAGATTATAGATTCTTGATAACCTAAAAGGGGTTATCATCCCACAATTGGAGCCAGGTGTTGAACGTCATAAGTCCTTCTTTATTTTCATTTTTCTGCAATTGTATTTTTTCTAAGTATGTTTTCCTCCAATAATCTTCATTGTCATATCTTACCTCCATGACTTATGATTTTTTCCATACTTATGTAATTTTGTTATATTCGTGGATTGGTGGAATCATGGACTTATGGTCTATCACTTTTATTCCTTGAACCTCTTCCCAACACTTAGTTTATTTTTCATTTCATAGACTCCTAATTTGTTTTCTTTGTATCCTTACGTCTACATAAGTCTTTCTGAAAAATATCAATACTCTCGGAGTCACGAACTCACATTTTCATTTAAAATATTCCACTCCACCACCATATTGTGATGTGTCCTTCCTCTTTCACATTTCTCGAGTCATATTAAATGCTAATTCTACGAACTCAACTACTAATTCTATCGAGGAAAATTTTATTTATTCCAGGTTAATGTTACCATCATGGATATAATGTAAAAGATTATTTCATTGTTCTGAGTGGCATTACGGAGAAGTATGTCAATCTCCTGAAGATAGTCAAAAGAAGAAAACACTTTTGTGGGGATACCTTGAATCTATTCACCAAATAATATCACAATTACCATTGGTTGATGGCATATTGGTATTATTCAACATTACCAGAAAATGATAATAATAAAGTTTTGACATCAGTAATAGTTCTCACTGGTTGGGTCCCTGAGGTTTTTGAGTGAAAATATATTGTCATCTTGTGCATTGATAAATTTTTCCAAAATAGAAGAATCATTCCATTACAAAGCGTATCCCATGTTTCATTGGCAACTTCAGTCTTCAAAATATGTTAAAGTTACAAGAGTCAAACTTAACGTACAAAGGAGAAGATGCCAAAAATTTTCTTAGAGGGAAAAATAATGGAATTGAGCTCTTACAAGAATATTTACATGACCCTACTACAATGTCAGAAGGCCTATCTAGAATCCAGGTTAGTTATTTGAAGGACCCTTATCGGGAATTTTCTTTGCTATTTACTAGAGTTACTGGTAAGGATTCTACAACAACTATTCCCCGTTTGGCCCTGTATATTTATATTTTACAATTCATGAGAATGTTGTTTTCGATTAGGAAAATACCATATTGAATGAATTTTTTGCACAGTTAATGAATTTCAGAAGTGATAAAAAATTCTATATGGAATCTTATCTGGTATTTTCTATCACACATTGTCATATTTTTAAAGGTTTGAGTTTTGTAAAAAGGGTAAACTCAAAAATTGACCACATGACTATGTGGTATCAAGCTCTCTAGAGGCAAAAAGTTATCCATTATTTTTATGAAGTTTACAATGATTTTGTGTCTGAATTTAAGAAATTAGTCTTTGGATAAGACACTTCCAGGATTTCATTGGAAGCATCCACCTTTTTGGATAAAAATGGAATTCTTGAGAAAATGGATAATTACGATATTATTAAGATATTTTGTTCTCATGGAAAATCTATATTTATTCCTTATTATGTGTCATACATGTTGTTTATCATAGAGGTGGCGATGCAGTATAAGTTCTAGTTTCATGCTTTTTATAAAAGAAGGGAAAAACAGTTTATTCCTTTGCCTTGGCCAGTTGGTGAAATTTATTTGAGAGGAATTTCCAACATCAATGAATATTCTCTTACTTTGACCAGTTTAACTTGAAGTTTGTAGAAGAAATAAAAGGGTTTGATACTAACCATATTTTTTATAATCACGTGGTATTAGTTGGTCCCAACTCCACATTGTTCAATACACTCATATTTGGGGAGGAAGAGAGTGATAGTCATGTCCCTCCTATTCGAGGAGTTCATAAAAATTATGGTGACATAGAGACAATCATGAATACTACAAAACATTATAAGAAAAGAGGGAAACCCTTAAGTGAAAGAAACACTCAGTCACCTGTTGTTTCTCACAAAAGTCTTATGCCTAAAGTAAATCCTTAGTATGCAATTACCCAACAAAGAGAAACCCCAAGTAACAATTTTTGGTGATGATGGAGAAATAAATCCTCCTCATGGAAGTTTAGAAAACCCCCTTAAATTAATAGTGAAAAGGAAAAGGGTTAATTCTCAAAAGGAGGGAGAAGAACAAAACACACTTGAAAATGATATTTTGCTTGATGATATGGATTTAGATGTTGACATTGAATATATTTGGTTTCCAGACGAAGAAGAACGTGACCAAGAAAATGTACAATTTGTTGCATTGGTTGTTCAAGATGAAGTCGTCTTTGATGAAGACATCTTTTATGTGAAAAATGTTTTATTTGATAAGTTTTCAAAGAAATTGAACTTTCAAAGAACCTCGAAGAATAAGTAAGGAAAGTCACGGTCCACCATTGATACTAAAAACATGTTTCCATCAAAATTATCTTCAATTCATAAAGTCACAAGGGATGTGTTGGATTACTGAGAGGGGGGGTGAATTAGTAATAGCATAATTATAATCCTTTTTCTCCAAATAATCCAAGTGTTATATCAATGTAGAATTATTATACAATAATAAGAAATAAGAAATGAACAATCACACACATACACAGTACACCAGTGTTTTACGTCGAAACCCAAATCGAAAGAAAACCACTGAATTCTTTATCTTATATGTCTTGAAGAATTACATTCATTGGAAGCACCAACTTCTTTTGTTTTCTAGCTGCAACTAGAAGGAGGCTCCAACCCCCTAGTTTATCGGGCTACAACTTGAGGGAATATCCAACTCCCCAATTCTTTGGCTAAAACCAGAAGGAGTCTACAACCCCCTATGTTCTTCGGCTACAACCGGAAGGTGGCTACAACCACCTGTCCTTGCCCCGTCCAACCGCCCTGAAGTAGAAGTAGAATGATGGAACCACTGTCAAACTATCACTACGAGATATATTGCTGTAAAAATGTACCAATAAACCTATACCAAACAACATGTACCAATAAACTGAACCATGCATCAACCATGCATCAACCTGTACCTCAACCTGTAATCAACCGGTACCATAAACAAGTGCATCAACCATGCACCAACCTGTACCAAACAATCTGTAATCAAACTGTACCATACAAAAGTGAAACCAACCATGTACCAGTATGTACCAATCATGT
>JZKD02S1941160.1:32973-48883 GCA_000966675.3 Picea glauca
AGAGTGGAATGTTTTTCATGGGGGCTGCCCCTCTAGGGAGATCGCCAATAGGGAATCCTAGTGTAGAGAAAGAGTTTTCATCTTTTACCTCGCCTTCAGGACCTGCCTGTTCTTCATGATGCAATTCTTCATTGTACTCATCCATGTTTTCCTCTGTCTTCTCTCCCGCTGCACTTGCTCTATCCTCAATGTCTCCTACTGGCTTCTGGACTGTCTCCAGACTCCAAACTTCTTTCCCTTTTCCAAAAACTGCTTGAAATGAAGGTTGGGAGTTTTGTTTTCGAAGATTTGGTCGTTGAGCAGCAGATTCAGACTTTGATAAAATCTCGTCAATGTAAGTCTTTCTTCCTCCTTTTCCTTTTCCCTTGCCACCTGTAGGGTTAGTGTCTTTGGGGTCTTTCATGCATTCTTTTTATCTAAAGAAAAGAAATCACAAGTGCTTTTGAAATCTATAGCTATCTTCCCCGACAACGACGCCAAAATGTTGGTCACTATAATTTCTTAATTGATTCAAACAATCAAGTGATACATGAATTGTCAACCCAGGGAAGTCTTTTTATTTCAAAGATAACCACACACTATATATGCTCAATTCCAAAAGCCACTTAGAGTTGTAGTAAAGAAACTTATGCTAATCACACTTTCTTGAATAAACTGAAGTTCTGAATTAAATCACAGGAAAGCAACATCCCTATTGCAGATCTTAAAGATTAATCTAAGAATCCTGGATTATATTAGAATAACACTTGAAATGGGAAAGAACAACTATTATGCAACCAGAGAACAGGACCCTTACTCTCAAACAGAGACTTCATTACTAACACTCTTTCATGAAAATAATAATGCAGAAAAAGTTAACTCTATCTAGCAGAGAACAAGGCCATCTACTTCCTTCCTTTCTAACCAGGAACCTTAAGCCCTATTTCTGTTAGCACACTTGTGAAATCGAGGTTTACAGAGAGCAAGATAGTCTGATTCCTTCCTTTCTGAGCAGGGACCCTTAACCCAGTCTCTGGCTAGCACACTTGCAGGAATAATGGAAATCTACAGATAACAGGATGTTCTGGTTCCTTCCTTTCTGAGCAGGAACCCTTAACCCAATCCCTTGCTAGCACACTTGCAGAAGTAATTGAAATCTATAGAGGACAGGATGTTTTGATTCCTTCCTTTCTGAGTAGGAACCCTTAACCCAATCTCTGGCTAGCACACCTGTAGAATTAAATGACATCTACATAGGACAGGATGTTCTGATTCCTTCCTGTCTAAGAAGGAACCCTTAACCCAGTCTCTGGCTAGCACAATTGCAGAAGTAAATGAAATCTACAGAGGGAAGGATGTTCTGATTCCTTCCTGTCTGAGCAGGAACCCTTAACCCAATCTCTGGCTAGAAAACTTGTAGAATTAAATGAAATCTACAGAGGACAGGATGTTCTGATTCCTTCCTGTCTGAGCAGGAACCCTTAACCCAGTCTTTGGCTAGCCTCATAAAATCATCACACAAGATTGCTAATAAAAAGAATTACGAATTTCATTCAATAAACTAAGACAGAGTCAGTAGTGTTTCAGCAAACCGGAATTCATTAAAAGCAGTGTTTCAGCAAAAAAAAGTTAATCGAAGCATAAACAGAAATTGTACTAACACACTTCTAAACTAATGGGTGAATCTTGTCAAGAAGGTGGGCCCTCCCTTCTCACAAGATTCCCCTGAAATGAGAAAGCTAGAGAAGGATACTCAAAGCAGTCTTTTATTCATCTGTCAAAATATCATATTACAATCTGGGAATGGAATACGTCCCTCTTCTCTGGAGCTTCTTCAATACATAAAACTTGGATTCCTCGAATGATGATTTCCTCTTATTTAAAGAGGGAATCCCTTTGATACAATAATTTACTATGTGTATCTGAGTCCTATCTTTAGTCGGATCTACTTTCTAAACCAGCATAGGATGTCCTAGTCTCACACAACAGAATGCTATTACAGGAGCTGAATGAGGTATTGTTGTTACAACTGGTGTAACAACTTCTTCTTCTTGTTGTTGATGTTGTTTCAGCATCGCAATTCGCGGGTTGTTTCAGCCACATGAATTGCACTCTGACTGTGTCGGCATTCTTGTGTAGGAGCGACGGTTAGAGCTTTGTTGATCGCTGACTGTAATGACTTCCTTTATGTTTCATCATCGTCGGTCCTGGCGGTTTCCTCTGTGTTTCAACATCTGCAACTCTGGACTGTGTAACAGCTCCGTGTTTCAGCATCTGCGGTCTCGGACTGTATAGCAGCTCTGTGTCTCAGCATCTGCGACCTCGGACTGTATAGCAGCTCTGTGTTTTAGCATCAGTTCTGTGTTTCAGCAACAACGACCTTAGACAGTTCTGTGTTTCAGCAATAGGCCTCAAATGCTAATCTACAGTTTTGAACACTTATGCATTTCTAATCAATGGTCAAGTACGAGAGTGATGTAAAATATTATGCAAAACTGATTAAACGTATAGTAATGATAAGGGACATTGTATACCTTTGGGATGATCAAATAAAGTGATAGTATGAGTCTAAATATGGGTGATCAAGAGTATAATAGTGGCAAAAAAGAATAGGCAAAAAGGTACATTGTGTGGTCCTAGCAATATCCTCAGAGAGATATCCAAGAAGAAATGCATTCTTCACGTCCATATGATGGACTTCCCATCCATTGTCTACTGGAATGACAAGTTCCAAGCGTATGGAATCCATCTTTGCTACTGGGGAGAAGGTCTCGTCATAGTCAATGTCATGCACCTGCTGAAATCCTTTGGTGACTAGCCTGGATTTTTATCTTCTAACCTATCCATATGTTGTGATCTTGGTCCTGTAGACCCATCTGCACCTGACAAGTTTCCTTCCTGAAGGAAGGGAAACCATATCCCAAGTCTAGTTCTCGAGGAGGGAATTGTACTCCTCCTGCATGGTGGATTCCCAAAAGAGATTCTCAGCAGCCTCACTATAGGACTATGGATCTAAAGACTGAACCAAGAAAACATTCCTGGGTGGCATCAGTTCAGTGGTGGTGATTGCAAGAGGAGGCTTGAAATCAGATTAAGTCCTCTTGGTATCAACTGGATCCCCAACAAGATATTTTGCATCATGAAGAGTAGTCTTGGCCCACTTGGGCCTCGACTTTGGATTTCCACATGAATTTGCATGAAATGACTCTACATATGATTGTACTGAATCGATATCTGAATCATATGAATCATAATTCTCATTTGAAGAAGAGTCGTCATGTGCATTCTCATCATCTCTAACGGGTGGAAGAACAAAAGTGTATGCATGTGGCTCCTGAGGTGCATGTGAGATACTTTCCTTGAATTGGACACAGCAAAAATTATGAGTCGGTCTATAGAGGGATCAATGAGTCTGTATCCCTTCACACCATTTGTGTATCCAATAAAGATAAACTCTATACTATGTGGATCAAGTGTCTTCCTCTTCTCAGAGGGAATCCTGGCCCATGCACGTGAATAGAATATATAGAAGTGGGTCACTTCTAGTTTGAGGCTGCTCCAAGCCTCAAAGGGGGTCTTATCCTTGACATATCTATGGGGAGATTTTTTTTGGATGTAGTTCACACAATTACGTGCGTCATCCCATAATATCTTTGGAAGTGACTTTGCACGCAACATGCAAGATGCCATCTCTTTCAAGGATCTATTCTTCCACTCAACAACTTCGTTTTGTTGTGGAGTATAGGGAACCAACTACTCTAACTGAATCCTGGCCTCAAGAAAAATATTTTGTACATCATGGTTGAAATAACCCCCCCATTATCTCTTTGGAGGACTTTGATCTTTCTTCTTGATTGTGTCTCAACAAGGTCTTAGAAATATTTGAGATGATGAAAGACCTCAAATTTTTGCCTGAGAAAGAAACTCTAAGTGTAGCATGAGAAATCATCAACAAAAATGAGCATGTACCTTGATTTACTAATTGATGGATGCGGAAAAGGGCCCATGAGATTACTATGAATTAGATACAAAGGAGAGGAGGCCTTCTAAGTATTTCCTTTGTCAAATTTCTTTTGAGGGTGTTTTCCAAGGACACATCTCTCACATATTCCTTTGGAGAAGTGGATGTCATGCAGACCTTCAACCATTCCCTTCTTGCTAATTTGTTTCATGTATATTAAATTTAAATGCTTGAACCTTTCATGTCATATCCTACTGCTTTCATCAACATGCGTAAGCAGTAATGTAGAATCTGGTTTAATAAATTTAGAAAATGTGTAGAGTCTGGATTGGTGATTTACCTCACCAATAGCAAATTTGGAATTGGTTTGCATGTAATATATATCCACTACATCAGGTTTGAATATTAATCTCTTTCTGGTGCCACATTTTTTCATCTGATACATGGAGAGAAGATTGACAGAGAATTTGGGAACATGTAGCACATTCTCGAAGCTCTCGTTTGTGAGTTCAACTCTCCTTTTTCCGGTGACTTCGACTGGAGAGTCGTCCCCCATCATAATAGGAGGACCTTTGCATGCATCCAATGAATATTATACTTCCTTTATGGATTCCATGTGGTGTGATGCACCTGAATCTATAATACAAGCATCAGGAGAGAAGTTAATGGAAATCAAAGCATGACTAGAATTACCTTTCTTGGGGTTTTTATCTTCTAGCTTCATCTTCTTGGAACCCTTGGGGATGTGATCTCCAAGGTTGTTTTTCTGAATTATTTGTGCCATTTGATCTATCTTCTTCTGCATGCATGCAAATTCTGGATGGAATCTTTGTTGGCAGTAAGTGCATTTCTCCCTTTTTCTTCCCTTTCCACGTTTGGATCCAGAGGAATCATTGAAGGGTTTTGAGTACCCTTGCTTCTTTGGATTTTCATGTGAATTTCCTTTGTCTTTGTTTTTAGATTTCTAATTTTGGTGACTTCTACCATCTTGCACAACAACCTTTGAGCCTTTGATTGTTCCCATGTTGATGAGCTTGGTCTTCTCTTGTATAAGAGACTCGATAAAGACCTCAAGAGAGGGCATGGTTCAGGTGGCTCCAAAGGCAAACCTAAATGAATGAAATGTGGATACAAACATAGAGTATTCCGGACCAAATTTGGAAATAGTGGTAAGAACCATTTTTTTCTCCTCCTTATATTTATCAACCTTGCACGCCTTCAGTTGCAACAAAAAATCCTTATATTTGGTAAAAAACAGTTGGAGATTGTATAAGGTTTTTGGATCCAAAGTGAGCAATTCCACCTCAAGCATGTGTCCCCTCATCTCATCAAGTTTTCCAAAAATTCCTTTCATGGTGGTCTAGACTTCATTGGGGGTTTTATGGGAGGATATGTAAAAGAGTAGTTCAGGAGAAATGAGACTGCAAATAGTTCCATACGCTTCATCCATATGATTCAAATACTCGTATTTTTCTATGGCTGATGTCATTTTGGTCTATGTTCCCATGGTTAACCTGTATAATCCTCTTCTTCAAATATGCAATTACATCTTGTGCTTCCATACAAAGAAATTGTATGGTGTAAGAATCATTTTTTTTGGAAATTCCATTTTCCCGTTGTCTTCAATCTTCAGTACATGCGAAAAGATTCTAGTGTGTCTTTTTCCTAGAAATCAGTTGGCTCCGATAACATGTAAATGTGGATGAACCTTCAAATATAATATCTATCTAGTAAAGGATATACACAATTTGCAAAAAAATGAGAAAAGATGGAAATGAGAGAGAGAGAGAGAGAGAGAGAGAGAGAGAGAGAGAGAGAGAGAGAGAACCAAATAATTGTATTAAATGAATGAAATAATGATACAATACAAGTGATATATGCTACATAGCTCAACTAATGCATCATAATTCATGATATAATGTTCCATAGTGGTGTTATAGAGTGATCTGGACACACACCGATAGTTACGGGAATTAACTGTCACCTAGTCTAAGTCAAATATGGTGATAATCCCAAGGACAATGTGCATTAGCAGTGATGATCCCAATGTTGCATGGTGATGGAACCAATCTAGAATCAAGACTCCACTCAACTGATCCAACTAAAGTGTGAACTTAAGAAAATATTCCCCTAGAATGTAGGAAAATGAATATTCTCCCTAAAATGTAGGAGACTGGATAATGATTAATAAACATAGGGAAAACCTTAGGAAAAATAAATCCTATGTGTGTGTGAAGTGTCTCCAACAAAATTGGATGTTTCAATAATTAATATGGAAAATTGATATCACATGCTTAAGGAGAGATTCAAAGAATTGGAGGAAACTCACATGCCCCCACCTATATTAGCTACCCCAGTTGTTATGATACAACATGACATAACACTTCAAGAAAATATAGAGTAAAATTTGAGACTAAAAGAAATTTCAAACTTAATCATTGCTACTTGACACTTTGTTGAAAAGAATATAAAGAAAAGAATGTCGCTCATTTTAGATTTATGGGACTTGGTGAATTTTTTTTTCTCTCGGGCTTAGAATTCAAAATACTAAAGAATATCTAAATGCAGACTTGAATAATGATGAAGGATTCTTCACAGATGGAGTTTCTATGTTTATAGCAAAATTCTAGGCAATGACAAATCATAGAATAAAACAATAATATTTACCCTCCCAAAGCCGTATGAAACAATTAAAGGCATGTTGGATTGAAAGAATTAGTACATTAAAGGGGTTGTTAAATCAATTAAAATAAATATCACGAAAAAATAATAAGGTATACTCAAATATTATTGGTTTGGATATTTCTAGCACAAGTATTGAAGTTTCAGATCCAAACTTAATATAAAATTCAATGATCATGAGCTGGGAGAAATTTGAAGAGCAAGTCAAAAATTTGAAGAAATCATCAGCCAAAATATTTGATACTATGGTTGAGTACACTTATGATGACATTGATAATTGGCTTGTTGAGTACACAAATAAAAATGAATACATTGAGACTATATTGCAAAATTTATCTATTGACCATAGATAAATTGAGAGTGAATTGTTAAATATCAAAGTAAAGCAAGAAATGAGTGTTTCCCCATTAAGGGAATATGTTCAAGAATGGTTAGACAAGGCTATAACCAAGATTGTTGAATTTCCAATGGAAGCGGTTACAACCGACACATAATCACAACATGAAAATATATAAAAGGTGCATCAACAAGAAAATGAACGAGAGAGAATCCATCACATTAAGTCCATACTAATTACATACTTTCTTCCTTATCAGATTTCATACATTTATATTTATTCTTTCATTGGAAAAGTATAACTATATTCTGATAACTTCCTCCTTGTCTTCTTTCTAGATATTGTTTCTCGTGCTCCATTCCATGTTCTTCTCTTCATTTCATTTCTTGTAAATATTTTTATGGTCAACGGGAGTCCCAATCCCATTCCATTAATGGACAAATGCCTTTAAATTTCAAGTATTGTAACAGACATACTGAAGATAGTCCATCTCAACCAATATGAAACCATGTCAAATGTTGATCTATGTCTTGTGCATTTGGACTCTCTATTCTTGTATTGCTTGATGTATATGTAGAATTCCTTGAATGAATAATCTATCCATTGTCACTTCTGCCTTGATAAACAATTTTGCTTGTACTGTCATCATCTGTACTTGATTCATGACATAGTATTTAAAGATTCTTATAACATGCACCTTTATCCCTCTTATTTTTTAAGAGGATTATTTCCCCTTTACCATCTCTAAAAAAAAATTCATTACTTCGATGCTCTTTCCTCTCTTGAACTACATGTTCCAACTACCTACATCCTTTTGTTCCTTTGCTTTCAATTCTTCAAAACAAGGAATGTTGTCTAAGACAATTCGATCCATATGTATCCCTTTAGCTGATTACAAGACAATACATTTGTCCATATTGTTGTCTAAAGCTTAGAAATATTCATAACGAGATTCCTCTCATTGTAAAATAATATGTATATAGGTGGCTATCTAGAAATATCTAACGAGATTCCTCTCACTCTATAACAAAGTGTAAGGTGTAAGGTGGCCATCTAGAAAAATATAATGAGATCCCTCTCACTCTTTACAACATATAAGGTGGAAATATAGAAACTCTCTTTACAAAATTCCTCTCACTCATACAAGGTGGAAATATAGAAATTTAAAGAGTCTCTCACTCTCATAATTTACAATGATTCACTTACAAGCCTTCTAATAGACTCCAAGATATTTACACATATGCATAATATTTACAAATTTTTAAAGATGGTTTACTTGTGGAATCATTCTCCCAAGTGTACTAGGAGGAGTCTCACAACTTCTAACCTCTGACAATGGCTCTGACATTGATGTTGAATCTGACATTGAATCTGTTATAGAAAAAAAATTCCCACCCTATGAAATCTTGCACATAGGGCCTTTTTCCATTTCCCTATGCAGACTTCTCATCCTGTTTTGCAAATCCCAGAGGTAAAAATACATTTTTTTCCACATATACGCACCTTGCCTACTATACAACATGCGTATACGTGGGTTGCACCACTAAAACCAGTGTACATTGGGATTTGTGCCCAAAAATGAAAATTGGTGTTGGGTTTCCATTTCACTACAGGAGATCAGTGATCCTTGGCCTTCCATATACTAGAAACATTCTAAATCGGTCCTTCAATTCCATTTGAAGGCTATAAATGGGCCAATTTCGAGCTATGGAAAGGAGGAGAAAGAATTCAACTTTGATAGCAAAGTTACTCTGGAGAAATTATTCATTTCACATTGAGTCTGCATCCCTTTGTCCTTTAAGTCTGAACACAGTGTTCATCCCCCAAGCTCTTCCCTTATTGATTGAGAACTTCATTGTCTCTCTTCTATGATATTGCCTTTGGTGGAGGATTGAAGTGGTGGAGGCCCAGCTGGGAGGAACTTAGTTTCTTGATTCCAAACAGTGCTGACACAAAAGTCTGTAACTTTTTTCACTTATGTTGATCATATATTAATAGAAATACTCCTTTCCCATCCAATTGATATCTTGAAAATATTTGAATTGTTATTCCATGGGTGTATTTGTTATGTATATTAATGGATTATGCTATTGAATGTGATAACATCATATATTATCACCATATTATTTCTTTACTTGGTTGTTGAGGACTAGTTGCAGGTATATTGTTTTGGGTCAAGTGCTCAACAATGGACTTCATCGAACGTCTGGACAAGGTAGTCATCTTATATTGTCTTTCTAGCATATTTGTTTATATAGCATACTTGAGAATAGAGTTGATTTTTGTAGTCGTTTCTGTCTATTGTGGTTTTCCCCTAGCCATAGAGATATTTTCCTCGTAACAGAATATAATGCAGAATCTGATATTGAATCCAAGTAACCATTGGATTAAACTATAGGTCTTCCAAATAACCTGTATAACCTCTGCTTGCAAATACAAATCACTATTGTTGTGTCTGGAGTAGCTTCCCTTGAATACACAAGTACTCGAACATTCTAGAATGTGATTGCATGAACTTCATCCTCAAATGTTGCAACTAAGAGTAGGTTTACCTTTAAGTCTAGAACATGCAACATATGTTCGATCCCTAGAAATCCTCCCAACTCGAGATGGAATCTTACATATCCATACCCTTGTATTTATTTTCTGTTATTGGTTCCAGATCCCACAAAGCAATATGTGTCGAACTTTGAGAAAATAAGAAATATTGATCTTATTATGGTCATGTGGTGATATGAGCCACTATCCACAAACCATTATTTGATGTCTTCATATATCACTTTGCCAAGACCATCCATCAGAAAGTATTCTTTCCCAAGACTTTCAGTAAGACCATTGACTTCATTTGAAGCTTCTACTAGTCTTCTCATAAGTGTCTCTATATCTTTCATGTTCTAATTCAGACATAAGTGTGGGTAAATTGTCCAACATTTCTCAATATGATGTCCACTCTATCACAATAAGAGCAAAGCATATTGTTCCACGATCCTTTCTTATCACTCCTCCTTTTCCTTTGACTTGAGAAATAATCTTCCTTCTTCTTGAAGGGATTTAATTGCATATATTGTCTTCTCGGATACTTCTCCATATCACGGTTTCTAGTTCGACATGAAGCACATGGATAACTAGACCATTCACCAGTAGAAAAATTCTTCATTCCTTCTTCTCTAGCATGCACATCTTTCCTTGAATATGCCTTATAGATGTTACTCTTCTCTATATTAGAAGGTAAGTCCAATTACTTCTGTATGTTTTCTTCATCTGAGGTTCTCTTTTCTTCAGCTACTCTCAAGCACTCTCCATCTTGATGAAAAAAATAATAATATGAAGAGTATTCTTTCTCAATCATGTTCTTGGAGGTAGATAGTGGAAGAGAGACTATCTCATTCTTTGATTGTCCAACTTTATTGATTGATGGTGTCATTTGCAACTTTCTCTCTAATTCATGAAAAATACTCATGTGGAAATCCTCATGACATAACAGTCAATCTTGCAGGCTTGGCTTCTCTTCCTCAAGAGCTTGCAACCGCATTCTTAAATCAGAATTCTCTCTCTGGATTTTCCAATTAATGTTCTTTTGCAACCTCTATTTCATAAGGACTTTAATCATCTTTCTTTCTTGAAAGAGCCTTCAAAATATTCACCGGATGGAATTTTGGATCTCATCGCTACAACAGCTTGAAACACATGCAAAAAACTAGCTATGATACCAACCTAATATGAAAATCCTTAGACACCAGCTATTTATTTATCCAGAATAATTTACTGATCGTATTGAGGTGGTTTGTGGAATTCTAATGATGTGATTTTTACCCAAAAACTCATGAACTGAATATTATTGTGTTGATCGGTGAGACGATTACAGATGAGGTTTTAGAGAATGTGGGAGGCCAGGAAGCATATTCCTTCACAGATGGATTCTCAGGTTATCATCATATTCAAATAGCTCCATAGGATAGGCATGAGACTACATTTTATATAGAATGGGGATCCTATCATTATACAGTTATTCCCTTTGGAATGAAGAATGTACCAGCTATCTTTTCAAGGGTGGTAGTAGTCTCTTTTAAGAATTTCATACATGATTTTTTAGAAGTATATTTGGATGACTAGATTGTTTTTAGTATATTGAAGGATCATGTAGAATTATTAAGACTAATGTTGGTAACGTGTAGGAAATGTCATATCTCATTGAACATCAAGAAATGCATTTTCAATGCACCTTTTGGGATACTATTAGGACATATGGTATGCATAAAAGGTTTATTGGTTGACCCTACTAAGATTGTTGTAATTGTGAACTTACCACCACCAAAGTCACTGCACTAGTTAAGAGCCACACTTGGCCATATAGGGTACTACGGGAAGTGTATCAAGGGGTATGCACAAATTACCACGCCAATGGAAATTGTTTTGAACAAGGACACCAAATTTCAGTGGAACAAGGATTGTTAGCAGAGATTGGATACTTTAAAGGAGAAGATGGTGACAACACCTATTTTAATGTTTCCAAATTGGGAAAAAAAAATTCATGTGCATGTATATGCATCAACAATAGCACTTAGAGAAATTTTGGCACAACCATGAGTAGGTGACCTAGAGCATCCTATATCCTTTGCAAGCAGGATGCTATCAGACTCATAGTAGAATTACAACACAACAAAAAGAGAAGGCATAGCCATGGTGTATGCACTACAAAAATTCAGACACTACTTATTGGGAAAGCACTTTAAAATGTTCACAGATCATTATGCCCTTAGATGGCTATTATTGTATCAGGGGTTTGATTTTGAAGTAATAGTTAAACTAGGGAAAATGAATGCAGGAGTAGATCGCTTATCAAGGATAACCAATGGAGAAGAACCTACTAACTTAGAAGAAAATTTCCCTGATGTGCAATTATTTTTAGTACAGATAGTCAATGAGTAATTTGTTGATATCATTTAATTCTTGAGCACATGATTTGCACCAAATGAGTTTAGTACTACGCAAAAGAAAAACCTGGTAGTTAGAGTTGCAGACTATCAATTGATTTCATATCATTTATACAAGTTGGGAACATACAACATTTTGAGAAGGTGTGTGATGGGGCATGAACGACCCATTGTTCTAGTAGAAGCTCATGAAGGTATAGTTGGAGGACACTACGTAGGAAAGGATAACAAGCAAAAGTTATTGCACAAAGGATTATGGTGGCCAACAATTCATAAGAATGCAAAAGTATATTGTCAGGACTGTGACATTTGTCAGATATTTGGAAAACCCAACAGGAGGGATGAGATGCTCCTAAGGCCCCAAGTAACTCTTTAGGTATTTGACAAGATAGAAATAGATTTTGTAGGACCTATTAATCTACCAGAAAGAAAGTCAGGAGCAAGATACATCATTACTATGATAGAGTATTTAATGAGATGGGAAGAAGCAACACCAATCAAGGATTACAACGCAGAGACAATAGCACACTTCTTATTTGAGCAGGTGATTACAAGATTCAAATGTCCTAGGATTTTGATGAGTGACCAAGGAACACATTTTATTAAGGAATTTGACTGAGGAATTTGAATTCTATCACCAAAAGAGTACACCATTTTATACCATCCAGGCTATGACTGAGGAATTTGAAGTCTATCACCAAAAGAGTACACCATATCATCCTCAGGAAAATGGTACAGTCAAATATTTCAACAAGATTTTGGAGAATGCCTTGACAAATATTTGTAATGTTAACAGAGATAATTGGGATTTAAAATACTAGTAGTATTATGGGCATACAATACTACATGCAAGAAGTTGACAGGACATACAACCTTCATATTGGTGTATGGATAGGAAGCAGTGGTGCCAATAGAATTTTTGGTACCCAGTATGTGCATTGAAACAATCACAAATATGACAGAAAGAGGCGTAGTAAATAAAGGTTAAGTCAACTTATGGAACTTGAATAAGACATAATTTTGGCAGGATTCCACCAAGAGGTGTAGAAAGGAAGGGACAAATCTTGGCATGAAAGACACATAAAAATAAGATCTTTAAGGAGGGAGATATAGTTCTCCTCTATGACAATAAATATTTGCAACATCCAAGTAAGTTCATAATGCATTGGCTAGGGTCATATGAAGTGAAGTATGTCACGGATGGAGGATTTGTGCAGCTAAAGGACTTGACAGGAAAATAAATGCAGGGTTTGGTGAATGGTAGTCGGATGAAACTATATAGGGATAGTTGACCCAATAACTCTCAGTAGTTGCAGCACAGTGAGGAATCCTTGTGTATAGTGTAATATAGTATAAGTTAGGAAAGAAAACGAAAAAAAAAAAGTAGAAAAAGAAGAAGAATACAAAAAGAGGAGGAAATTGGTTGAATGGCAGAAAACTGGAAAAAAAAATAGCACGTCACAGACAGAGAAACTAGCGCGATAAGAAGTAAAGTTACTACGCGATGGATAATAGTGACAGAACGAAAATGCAGTGCATTGAGGAAGCATCACAACATAAATTTGCAGCACACCAGAAAAGTGGAAAGTGGTCGAAAAAGACAAACCAACCAACAAAAAAATCAGGCATGAAACGAGCATTTATGAAATTTAAGGAAGCATGTCGAAGAAGCTTTAGAACATTTATGGTAGTAAAGGAAGCATCTTTGAGAATATTTACGACATTTATGAGGACTTATATTATTGGAAAGCATGCCACATAGCCCTCATTGTGAATTTGAGCATACATAGAGCTAAGGAGAATAAAGACTGGTCCAGGTGGATATCGGTGGCCACACACCTATTCCAATTGGCTCAAAATAGTCTTCTGGAAATTTACTATTTTTAGCAGTTTTTCGGTTCCTAAACTTCTGGGGCCATTTTGAGGGCCTAAATGAATTTTTTTGGGGATCAAGCACCCTAATGATGGCCAAAGTCTTTGATTGAGCCTTTAAAACGAATCTCCTCGATGAAACATTTCCAACGACCTATTGCTCACCCAAAATGGAGATCGTATACCAAAGTTACGCCCCCGGGAAGTTGATACACTAAACTACCCAAAATTGGGTCCACAAAACTGTTGGATTTTCATCTTCCGGGGTCAGGGTTTTTTATTTTATTTATGTTAAAAATTCCTTTAAAGCCTCATTGTAATCCATGTTCTTCGAATGTGAGTAGTCATCACATCTCTTCTCAGAGATAAGCTGCCACCATTCTAGTGAGTCTTTCATTCTGTATTTTTACAGTCTTGTACATATCGCTCATTAATAGAAATTGTGTATTAATGTATCTCTGTGTTTATGGTTATATCTTTGATAAATATCTATTGTATTATTGGATATCCAATACATCTCTATACATTTATTTATTATATATCCACTGTCATTTCATGCTGAAAATAATCTGGATCAGTGGTATCAGAGCATGTTTCTCTTGATCATTTTTTAGTGTGTGTCCCTGATGAGGTTTGAGTATAGAAAGTTAGGTATCGAGCATGTATCTCTAGAGGAAAATTTCTCTCACACACCCAATAAACCCTCTATGGCGGAAGAAAATAAAAACGGCAAAGTAGACGATTCTAGTAATCTGTTGTTTGAGCAAGCTCTCATGTGACAGAGGGATGAAATGATGGAGAATTATTTACACATCCTTGAATGCCTCTCGATAAAAAACGGTGCATCTTCATCAAGAGGAAACTTTGGTGGCACATCTCCTTTCAAGGTACAAGTTAATTTTGATATTCCCATATTTGAAAGACAAATAGATGTAAATTCCCTAAAAAAATGGTTAAATCTGCTAGAAGATTATTTATATGTTCACAATTTTTCTAATAGGGAAAATATCACCTTCACACTCCTTAAATCTATCCCTCATGTCAAACATTGGTGGGAAACTTACTGGGAGAAAATTTCCACAGAGGATTCTGGAATATATGGGTTGAGCCCACTTGGGATTTTTTTGTGGATGTGGACAAGGAAAAATATTACCCTGTTGGTAACTATGATGATCGATACATGATATGGACCATGTTGCATCAAGAGAGAGGCCAAGCAGTGTCGAAGTTCACAAACACATTTCATACCTTGTGCACCAATTTGGGTATCAAATATTCTAAGAGGCATTTGGTTCTGAAATATTGTGGGGCTCTACACATGTACATTCAAACTGAAATGGAGTTTCTAGACATCTCATCACTGGGATATGCCTATCGATATGTTGTCAAAATTGAGCAGAAATTTAGTCACCAGAAAAAACAAGAGTTTGGGTCTACAAATATAAAACAACCAAAGTATAATAAAGATGTCCCTAACAAATAGCCTCCGGAAACCATTCCAAGCCATGGGAAAAGAAGGGTCACGGGAAGACGAAGGACACTGGAGAGTGGTGTGATTTCCACAAAATCCCCTAGCACAACACTAATGAATGTCACTCAAAAAAATCATTGGTGGACGAGATCAAAGATAAGGATCCGAACCCTGATTCAGAATTTGATTAAGAAAATAATGGAAAAAGATAAATCATCGACGTTGTTAAGAACCAAATATCAATGTAGCATAGAAAAACCTTATAATAAGTACTCAGCACATTGAAAAAGAGAGAAATTCAAATAATAAGATTCTTCGAGGGGGCAAACTCCTTATGCCCACATAAATGTACCATTCCAAGATGATTGCAAATGAAAATGTCTCCTTGGTATATATAGGAGACTAGGAGGTATAATTACAACTAATGGAATAAAGACGACGTAAATAAAATAACATTACTAACGTAATATGGCCCAATTAAGGGGTAATGAGCCAATATTAGGGCTTAACATGCCCCTACCCTTGAGACAAGTGTTGTTCGCAACGCTTGAGTAACTCTGGATGCTTTTGTATAAAAGACTCATCTTCCAAAGTGGAATCTTCAGCTGGTAGTTTCCTCCATTTAATGAGATACTCTGAAATGGATCTATTCCTTAGCTTGCAAACTCTTGTGT
>JZKD02S1941160.1:57186-68743 GCA_000966675.3 Picea glauca
GTATTGTTCCTTCCAGATTCATCTTTGACCATTTCCCACTATGTGGATGGATATTCTTATTTGGATCCACATGATAGGTGTCTGTATTTGGAGCATCATTTTCAGTTGGTTATTAGGTGTCAATATATTTTGTGTGGAGTTCACATGAGCACTTGGACATGGGACCTTGGTTTAAAATGGCAGTTGGACTACTTTAGCACGGTGGATTTCATTTCTCAACGGGACCCTAGTATATGGTTGTACACCAAGCATTGAGGACAACACTTTCATAAGGGGGGTGGAATGTTAGGTAGCTAGAGAGGTAGTGGTGGGCCTAGAGGGCCCATAGTAGAGGCCATTCAATGTAAGGTGGACCAGGTCCACTATAGTATTAAATAAGTCCCATTATGGTAGTTAGTTATATATAATAAATGTAAGAGGACTTCTTCTTCTAGAAGGTTCCTCCTCTAGAATGTTCTTAGATGGTTGGTTGCACTATATAAAGGGGTTCATGCAATGTAATGAGGGATGAATAGAAGTATTGTAATTGGATATGAATCTCATTAGGAGGTTTCCCCCTTGAAGAGGCAAGTGAATAGGATATTATCCCTTCCATATTAGGATTCATTGTATGGTGTTTCCCTACCCTAAGTGTTTGATAATAATAATGGAGATTTTCCATATTGTTCTTGTATATATACTGTGGTGATTTTGTATTCAATATTTGGTACTTAACATGATTTATAAGGAGGAAGGATTGATCCAGGTGGATTTTGGTGGTCACCCACCTATTCCAACTGGCTCAAAATAATCTTATGGCAATTTATTATTTTTTAGCAGTTTTTCGGTTCCTAAACTTTCGGGGCCATTTTGAGGACCTAAATAAATAAATAAATGGGATCGAGCATCTCAATGTTATGCAATGACTCTGATTGATCCCCCAAAATGAATCTCCTTGATGACACCTTTCCAACTAGCTATCATGCGCCCCAAACAGAGATTGTATGCTAAACTTATGCCCCCGGGAAGTTGATACACCAAACTACCCAAAATGAGGTCCACAAAATTGTTTGTTTTTCATCTTCCTGGGTTAGGGTTTTGGATTTTATTTATGTTAAAAAGGAATTTAGAGCCTCATTGTAATCCATATTCTTGTTAATATGAGTATCCATCACATCTCTTCTCAGAGATAAGTTTCCACAATTCTAGTGAGTTTTTCACTCTATATTTTTATAGTCTTGTACATTTTGCTCATTAATAGAAATTGTGTATTACTATATCTTTTTGTTTATGGTTATATACCTCATAAATATATGTTATATTATTGGATATATGATATATATTTGTACATTTCTTTATTATATCTCCACTCTCATTTCGTTCCTAAAATAATCTATATCAAAGACGAGCGACGAACAGGTGATTTTGAAGATGTTAGCAGGCATATTTTAGCAGTAGTGTGATGATTTAGGCATGATGGCACCACAAAAAGTTGGCACACCAAGACAATTGGCAAGAGAAACCTGAAGCAGTATTAGGTCATCGTAGGAACCCATATGGGAATCATGTTCATCGACAAGCGAAGGGAGTGGTCGATGTCGACGTCATTCCTTCACCATGGGATGAACCAGTGAGTGCCACAATGTTGGACAAGGAGGAGAAAGATCCTAGGAAAGTAAGGATGGATATTTATCCATAGAGAAACGTGAGGGAACAAAACCCTTATGCATCAGAAACCTCGAGGAAACAACCCAGGGTCGAAGTAGTCCACCATACCAATGGCATTGATAGTGAGAGAATAATATCTTAGGGGCCAGGGTCACAACCAATGGTAGGGTCCACACAACAAGAAGAGGTAAAGATTGAGTATATAACAAGACAACGGGACTTTGGTGTGGAAGAAGGGGAAGAAGATCCTGGGCCATTCATCACGCCAAAAAAGAGGAAAGGGAAACAACCCATTCATAGATGCTCGCGCAAGCAGCCCCAGGTATCCATAGTATTATCGCACATTCTAGAGGGGGTTTTGGACACTACAGGATTGTTGGGATGCATAGACAAACTTCCATATGCAAACCATGATATGTCTGACACTTGAAAATTCCTAGAATTTGTGCAACAGGTTTATGTGAAAATCCTAGGCACAGGTCCACTAGGATATCCAGTGTTGCAGCCAAATTAATGGATAGCAGGATTGTTCAATAAAGGGATAATCAATTTTCTTGATATTCCGCACTTCGGTAGGGGGAAAGATGTCAAAAACTACATCAAGCAATTACTCGCAGTTCTCCATGGGGGATTTTTTTGGATGGATGAATTGATGTCCATCAATGTGGAGTTAATTACATTTATCATAGGACTGTGATCAGATGGAGAGAAGCCCATGTAGTAAATGGACAATAAAACAAAGGAGAAGGTGCTCACAGAGGAAATGAAAAATACCTATGGGATAGAAAGAGGGTCGCGAGGAATAATCATTAAGATGATCAGTGACCTAGCCACTAGGATAGAAAAAAATTAATGACATGCAAACTCCTTCAGAAATGTCGCAAGGAGGAGGTCCCCAAAGGAGTCGTAGCAGCACCAGCGTAGTGCGCAAAAGGAAACATGTTAAGTTGGGATTCATACTTGCTAAATTTGTTCCTAGATGACTGCAAAGACATGGAGGGCTTGGGGAATGAATTCCACTACTCATGGTTGATAATGTTGATAGCACTGATAGTGTTAGCACTAGAAGTTGTTCTTAGACAACTTTAAGAACAAGCCTAATACCCATCAGAATTTGAAAAATTAAATCAATTTAAATGGGTGGATCAACAAGAAATAATAAGAAAGAGGGAAACAATCTTACTGTAGATCAAAGATCTATCATTGGGCATGGATTCAAAACCACTCTGCAGATTGAAGGAAATCAAGCTAAATATCAGGATCAGAGCTTATATGATGATGATTAGAAGAAAGGAAAATGAACAAAAGAAGAATGTTTACTAAACAGAGATCCTCTCTGTAGAATAAATTGAAAAATTCTTGAACAGAAACAATGATTAACAGGCCAACTACAACAAATCGTTTGTTGCTCAGGGATCCATTAATCAAAGGAATCCTTTGATCCTAAAAACCTGCAATATATTCAATCAAGAAGATAACAAAAGAAATGGAAAACAAATAAGACAAGTTTATAAACAACTCTCATGAATCTTTAATGGCAGAAATGTTAATTACAACAAGCCCTCAGACTTATAAATGAGCAACTAAACTGCTACTCCAACTCTCTCCGCTCTTCGATCATGAATCCAACCCTTTCCTTATCAAAATCCACTTCATATATAGTAAATTATATCTCTCTACTCTAAGGAGGTCAAAACCAAGGAGCTACATAATATCCTCCTCTATTTAGGAGTTTGTTGCAAAAGATTCCAACAAAAACATAACAATATCCTATTTTTGGGGATCTTGTCTATTGTGATAAATTCCTTTTGAAACAAGTCATGCTACTTGATATGGAGATGGAACATATGTCCCTCATGTCCAAATAAATCCTAGGAAACCATTTGAACCTTCCTTGACAATTGGCAACCTTCCCATAGCTCGGATTTGTCATACCGTTAGAGGTCGCAGCACCTTTGACAACATGCACTGTGAACTTTCCTGTAGGTGATGATTTTGACTTTTCTCAAAAACTACGAACTAGGTCAAGATGATTTTTTGTCAAAAAGTCAATGATAATATGGTGCTTCTCCACACCAAATTTCAGAAGAACCCATATTGGAATTCAAAAGTTACGATCAAAACAAGACTCTATTGTGTGCTAATTGCTACAAACTATCCCACATTACCACTTCCCAATGCCAATGAGTCCAAGCGCTACAAAATTTCCTATAGCATCCTGTTTCAATTTTTCCAAAGTTTCAACACCTCAAAACTTACACCAGGAGTCCATACATGGAACAAAAATTCAGTATCTTGATATATAATGGATTAAAAACACCAAAACTGCTAGTTATAGTTCAAAATTCATAACCATCACCAAAATGTTGTAAATGCATACAAAAATCAGTTTGCAACACCAAAGATGTATGAAATTTAAGATTGGTTCTACAAATGATTATCCATATTCCTCCTATTTGATAGGGGTCTCATTCAATTGGTTAAGACTGAGTTTCAAATGGAAGCAGAAGATGAGGGCTTCAACAATTCTAGAATAGAGGGTTCACAACACCTAGTTCACAGTGCACGATAGTAATGTAGAGTCAAAGAAACCGGTTTGCAGTGTTGAGTTATTCAGTGGGACAGGTGGCTTATTTGCAGAGGAAAAGATAAAGTGAGGTCAAGATAACAATATGGACTATAATTTAGGACGCATAGAAATGGATTTGAAAGTTGGCAACAAATTAGTTTCAATAGTTTGCAGTGTGAGTTTGCACTGCCAAGTTCAAAATCAAATAGCACACTTCAATAAAACTGTTAGAAATTATGTGAAAAAATCCTTGAAAATATAATTAAATGAAGGTGTTGAAAACCATAAAATTCCCCTTGACACGTTTCTTAATTGCAATAATTAAATATGAGTGCATGAGGTACTCATAAGTATGTTGCGAACTTTCCTTGTGAGTTGGTAGAAAATACACCTGAGCATTTCATGTGCTAACAGATAGGATGGGGGCAACCTACCTATTCACACTTATGTGATAGAGTGGGAAAATGTCGTGCAGTGTGGTACACGTCCTTAGGGATCACTTCAGGCCCTAAACGGAGAAGTGGGAATGCTAGCACCTTCACAATGTACCTAAGTGAAATGAAGGAGAAGATAGCCAATAGTTGGAGGATAACTCCAGAGATGGTCACATAGTACTAGGGGATAGCTAAGTTCAAAGCCACAAGAAATAATATGTGGATCCAGGTGCGTAGGGATCCAAAGAAAGAGTGGTTTCAACTTCGATATTGTGTCAATGCAGAAGAAGTAGATTGGGTGATCAAGGAATGGGAGGATGATTGGAAAGTCCCAGTTATAACCAAAGAGCTACCCAAGAACAAGGAAACTAAAGCAGACCCATTGCAGACATATGTAGGAGACGTAATAACAATGATGTAAGGCATTGAAGCAATAGGAGGAAGTGTAACAACGAAGAAACTACCTCCGAAGAAGAAGTTATGTCTTAATCCAACAACACAGAAAAAAGATAGCACACCAAACACGAATAGGAAGACATGGAAGAAGGAAAATATCCTCATGCAAGAAGAACAAGAAAGGGGGGACATAACAGAAAAAGAAACTCCAATGATGACAGTCCCAACAGATGCAGAGCCACCCAAAAGGAAAATCATAAAAATAGAGGGGCTACGTAAGAAATCCAAGGCACATAAGTACATCCCATAACACAAAATTACTGAGGATGATGTAGAGTTGGTAGAAGAGAGAGTTTAGGACAACATGACTGAAGAATATGAGCAGTCTAAGAATCAAAGGGAAAGAATCATGAAGGAATTGACGGAGGTAAAACAGGTCCTAGAATGGCTACAAGCAACACAGACATAGGATAAAGGAAAGGGACCACTATAGCGATCAACAAAGGAAGAGGACAGAACCATGCACGATGATGAAGGAACAATACAAATCATAGCGCAGGAAAGTCAAAATTTCAGCATTACAAAGGACATGCTATAGATAGAGGAGGAAATAGCATAGAAGTCAATGAAATACTTGGAACAATTGGAGTTGGTTTCAGTAAAAATACCAACGAAAGAACTGCACAGATTTCAAGTCAGCGTCATACAGGAGGTACAGTCATGGGCCATGGCTGATGCAACAGAACTGGAAGTCACCAAGGATGTTAACAAAATACTTCAATTGAAAATTGAGCAAGTCAAGGTGGAGAAGCGGGGAGATAAGCAGTGCGTTGATAACTTATAAAATAAACTGCAGGAAGTATTCAAAAATATTTTGGACAATGCATAGGCAATAAAGAGCAGCACAAAAGAATAGATATAAATCATCGCGTAGACAATGGAGGGGTACAGGTAGGAGATAGAGGAACTAAAGGAAAAAATTACACCAATAACCCCTCTTTAAGTCATGACCGAGAGAGAACAACAAGAAGCACTACAAACAAGCATAATTGCAAGGGAATCCAAGGAAGTTGCAAAACTCTTTGACAAGACTGCACAAATATGGACTAGTCTTGAGGAAGATGAGAAGGTCCAACAGTTGGATCAATAAGAATAAAAAGTCAATGTTGCAATGAAGGAGTTGAAGTAGTGACAAAAGAAAATGAGCATCACTGAAAGGTTGAAAGGAACGCAAGAGATGAAGAATCTGTAGATGGAACTAAATACTATGCAGACAAATAAACAAGCAAGGCAGGATCAATTGAAGCAACTCCAAGAGCAAGCAACACAAATCATTGCAAAACTGGAGGTAGGAAAGACAAGGATGGAGCAAGCTCATACATAGAGCGTAGAGTTATTCAATTAACATATTACATTGCAGATGGTAGATGCGCTAGAAAAGAAAGATGTACAGATGTGTAATACCCATGTTTCCCCCATATTGTAAATATAACTATAACTGGCCAAGAGACTATGGAAAACTAGATATGTGTGAATGTTTGATTTGATGAACCTTTGTATAAAAGGTCAATGTATGTATTTTTTGTTATTGATAGAAAATAGATAAGTGTTTCATAACTACTGAAAAGGTGGGGGGGGGGTTTCCAAGATAGACCATGGATTCTATGAGAGAGATGGTGAGGGGAACCAGAAGTGGTTGAGATGACCCCACCAAACCAGTACCTTACTGAAATTAATGGCTCAGACCCAGAACAATTCTCTAACCTAGAAATGAATTACCAGGTAGAGTGGTAGATGGAAGTGTCCTCCTCAAGAGTTAATGAGGATATGGGGAAAAGTACCCATCTACAAGACTTCCAAACCTAACCAAAAATTGACGATTCAGACCCATGCAACCTTTTTGAAGAAGGTAAGAAATAGGTAATTCATGGGCAAAGGAAAGAGATAGAGAAAATCAAGTAGATCTATGAAGAGAGCAGAGTCGAAAAGGAGCACTTGCAAACTCTAGGGTTCGAGGAAGAACTGAGAAACAAGTTGTTATGGACGCAAGAAGTAGTTGGAAAGGTTTTCATTTCAAGATGATAAATGAGGGTTTCGAGTGACTGTGGAAGTAATCATGCAGACCTCCTTGCTTGGTATAGAGAAAACTAGTTTCCAAGATCCCATGGGAGAAGAAGAGTAACCTCTATCAATGAATTTCATTAAGAAAGAAGAAAGAGTATCTCTTAGAGAATCATGGTCTAGCTTGGGGGTGGCTAGCAGTAAATCCGTCTGGAGTGGTTATGCCTATGGTTGGGTGGAAATATGCACCCATTTCAACAGTCGCTTCACGGACTATGTTTTTCTGATAAGTACCTTCATACTCTATGTATTGAAATGGAAACAATGATTGAATGCACATATGTTTATCTGTCTATGAATGAGTTATGTATTGAATGAATAAGGTAGATGTATGTCTTATATCCCTGTGAACTCATGCTTTTGAATGGTCACATTCTTGCCTTAGTTTAGTTGTTAAAGAGTTGTGGGATGTAATCCTACAAGAGGTTCGGGGTAGGATTTATTGAAATGTTTAAGTCTTTTCGACCTCTAGAATATACCCTCGTGGAAATTTCAATTTTAGACCCTGTGGAAGGAGGGCACCTCCTTCAGATTCTTCACCATATGACCGAGGGCTCATCACCATATCCTTAACCATTTTACGGCTAAAGGAATTTGGGTGTAAGCCCATAAGACTTTCAAAGGACCCATGTGACCAAGGTCTAGGAACCCTACGCTAGGCCTGAAAGGAGTTGAGCCTTGTTGGTTTCGAAACTTTGGGAGTTCGGGGCTCTAGAGTGTTTCAGCCTGACCATTTATAAAGCCAAAACCCCTGAAGGTCGGAGCTGAGAAGTAATGCAAACCATCGATTCGAGGATATTCAATAGTCCTCTTGGTCATTAGATATACGTCGAGGTAACTTCGGTGAAGTCCTACCTTGGGATAAAATAGATCTAATAGAATCAAACTCCCCAAATGTCGAAGTTACAAATGAGATTTGTGGATTTGAGGAGTTTGTTAAGAACCCCTCTTAATCGTTCGATCATTTAGAGGAGGGACCCACGCATGGTACTTCGATGAAGTCCTACTTCGGTAGAGTGGAGCGGCCATAAATACAAAACCCCGAAGGCCATAAATGTGAAGTAACAAGAACCGTAGATCTAGGGATCCTTCGGGATCTTCCCTAGCCGTTGGATTTATGCCAAGGCCAGCTCGACGCTGACCACTCCGAGAGAAAGGAGGAATTCACACCATGAATTCCCCGAACTTCGAATTCGTGAAGTAATAAGAGCCATGGATTTGAGAACATTTCGAGATCTCCCATGACCATCAGATCTAGACCATGGTCATCCCGGCAGTAACCACTCTGAGATCAAGGAGGAATTCACACCATGAATTCCTCGAGTACCGAAGTTACGAAATAACGGAGGCCATAGATCCAAGGGCCGCGTGGACACACCTTCACTGTGAGATCGAAGGGCTTCAAAGGTGATCATTCTGGGGTGATGTGGTACATTAACATCACCCAGGGTGACATGGACCCACGTTTGATGTGCCACATGTCACATGGATTCAGACATTTCACAAACCCTACTTGCCCATTAAAACGTGGAACACGTCACCCATTGTAGGGGCCACGTGTCCTCTCTTCCTTGCCACATGTCATCCCTGGCACTTACATGTTTGGTCCATGTGGCGAAAGCCACATGGAGGGATTTTAGGACTTCGAAGAGCATTCATGCGGTACGAAAAAGTGGCGTTCAACACCTAATTCCAAATGTCGAACATCGACTGCCATGTGGTCGGAGCCACATGGAGAGATTTAGGGACTTCGAGAGTTCGACAATTTGGGACTTCAGAGAGCATGAGTGCAGTAATAAAAAGGGGTGTTTCGCACCGAACGTCGACCTCCATGTGGCCCCAACTAATAACGCCCTGACAACTTTGGGAGGCCATATTTTGCAAACCAAAGGTCGAATTAGAGGCCAGTAACAGTCGTTATAAATCTACGGGTGAGTAGAAGAGGATGAAGGAAGATTTTCAGGTCCTATCAAGATTGTCAATTGGGTCTGTCTTTGACCACAAATTGACTCTAAGTTTCAACTATCTGATAAAGTATTTGTTTTTGTTTTAGGACAGCCAATAGTCCAATAACTTCTTGTTGATTTGTGAGGGTTGCACTTCCAATTTTAGGTGCTCTAGCATGTAGTTTTAGTAACCAGAAGTTAGCACATGCATACTAAAATAAGTACAACACACCTAAATATCTTTACATCTGAAATAAAGCAGATATAAGAGACTAACACATGCATTTTTTTCCACAAGTATTTTTGGTCAACATGACCCTGGATAAACCCACCCCCCGTGGGAAAACTAGTTTGGGATATCTATCTATATAATGATGATTAAAGTAAGAGATGCAACAAGTAATGAAATACAATGGAACTTGTATACATAGAAATCTCCTCACAAGCCTTTCCACAAGAACCAGAGAAAGAATTGCCCAAATTGTGGTGCGCCCTCTCCCTTTGTTGCCCTCTATACTGAACTGAAGCTCCCTAGCTCATTTGGAACCCAATAAAGAAATAAATCCACAGGAATGTCCTCTCCTGTGTTGCCTCTCCACTGAAACTGTCAGAGCTCGAAACCTCCAAGCAGATATGCTACCAAGTAGCTACTAGTCCTCTCCACATGTGCGCCCTCCTCCTAGCATAAATGATCACCAGAAATAAATTGAGCCATAAACTAAATGTCTCTCTCCAAAGAAACAAGTGCCCAGGCTCTCCTCTCCCTATGCATCAGATCTCATCTCAATCTGACAAGTCCTCCTCCTCTGATGAGAAAATGATGGAAACATAATGCGCCCTCCTCCTCAAGATGCACCCCTCCTCCATGAAAATGCTCCCTCTCAGAAATGGAAGCTATGGCTCCATATAAATGCTCTCCATGCAATATCAAACCATCCACAAGATTCTCCTCAATATCTCAAGGGTTTTTCTCAAACCCTCATGAAGTGTGCCCTCCTCATCCTCAAGAAATGCGCCCCTCTTCTCTTCTCCAAAAATCTCAAGTGAAGAGTGAGTCTCCAAAAATACCTTTACGCTCTCTTTAGACTCCTCATGCCAACCCTAAAATATCAATGGCCTAGATTAGATCTATCCAAGTCTAATCAATGGGTGAGATCAACTTCAATAACCTCACTAAGGAAACCCACTTTCCTTAGTTTCTTTATGTCTATTAATTCACCCACATTGTGAATTAATTGTCACTTTATGACTTAAGTGACATATTTCACTTTTGACNCTCATCCTGATCTGACAAGTCCTCATCCTCTGATGAGCAAATGAAGGAAATAGAATGCACCCTCCTCCTCAAGATGCACCCCTCCTCCATGAAAATGCTCCCTCTCAGAGATGGAAGTTATGGATCCATGGAAATGCTCTCCATGCAAGCTCAAACCATACAAGATCCTCTCCTCAAGCTCTCAAGGGTTTTGCTAAAACCCTCATGAAGTGTGTCCCCCTTCTCCTCGAGATTTGCACCCATCTTCTCTTCTCCAAAACTCTCAATTGAAGAATGAGTCTCCAAAATGTCATTACGCTCTCTTTAGCCTCCTCATGCCAACCCTAAAAGATCAATGGCCTAGATTAGATCTAGCGAAGTCTAATCAATGGGTGAGATCAACTCCAAAAATCTCACTAAGGAAACCCACTTTCCTTAGTTGCTTTATGTCTATTAATTCACCCACATTGTGAATTAATTGTCACTTTATGACTTAAGTGACATATTTCACTTTTGACTTAAAACTCCTAAGTCAAAGTGTAATTAGAATCATAAAGTAAAGTACAAGGGTAATAGTCTTCCCCCTTTGTGCTTAGAGACTCATAAGCACATGGGGACCACTTTCCAAGGTACCCAAATCTCAACACTTATTATTCACAACTCTAACCTGTCGATCACTTAAGCTAGGCCATTGGGCTACTCTTTAATGATGATTTACTGAGATGTTTCTATCAATTTTAAAATTGATTAATAATAATAATAATAATAATAATAATAATAATAATATAGTAAATTATGGATGATTATAATAAAATGACATAAACTATAAAAACTATAACTTAAAAACTCCCCAAGTCATTGTTGCCACCTATACAAACTTACTAGGAACTCAACCCATACAAACTTACTACGTTATTTATTGTATGTGCATTATCTATTATCCATGATCATTTATTTTGTGTACAAGTATCTAAACTTTTCATTACTATGTTTTCCTCTACATTAATCCAATGTATATGGCAAGCATCATTAATGAAGAAACATAGATTGACCGTCACTAGATAACACCTCTAACTTGTGTGATGTGACATAGGCTAGTGTGATATAGCATACACTCTTATTATTTTATAATTTCCTTAGGAGGTCCATTTTAGCCCAAAATTTCCTCTAATACACCCTGCCACATCAA
>JZKD02S1941171.1:0-21847 GCA_000966675.3 Picea glauca
AAAAATTTGAACATTTTCCCCCTCAATCTATGTGTTTTGAATATTCTTTGCAGGAACTTGAAATATATTAACCAACTGAATATTGATAAAAATTTGTTGGCAAATAAGGTTAATAGAAACAATGACATTTTCTTTATGAATACAACCATGAACCTATAATAGAGATTTTCCACCTGAAAAAAAACCCTTGGTGCATTCTTTATCCTTATTACTAGCATACTACAACTTGTCTAAATATTTTTTTTCCTATTCTTTATTTGAAAGTACATCAATTTCTTTAGAGTTAAGTCCATTCCACCATGCCCTAGCATCATCCCTTAAATTTACCCATAACCCAAATCGCCGTAGGTAACAGGATGAATTTATATTTTTGATATATTATTCAATACTAGGACCATCATCTTTTCCAATAAAGTACATCTTGCTTGGAATAAATCTGCAACAAAACTAGGGTTTAAACAAATAACTAATAGCGAAAAAACACTTCTTTTCCAGAAAAATCTTGAAAATTTGTCGAATTTAAAATGCTCACAAATTTACTTCCCAAACTCAGCTTTGGTTGATTTTTTTTTTTTTAATTGGGTATTTTTTCGAGAGGAATCCAAATATCCTACTACTTTATGAAAATTATGATAAAAAAGTCTCGGATATGAGAGTGAAGTGAGTCACCCCCTTTTTTGGTAAAATATATCTGCAAAAAATAACTAGTTTGTTTCCCTTACTTGGCCAAAGAAATATATATGATACCAAATGTTGTATATATATATCATATATACACATATAACTCATATAAAACTAATAATAAACCCAGAAAATTCACCATATAAATGAACACAAGAAATGTAGAGAAAACCCTTGAGGTAGGGTAACCCCATATATTAATCCTTACATAAGGATAAAACCTCTCAAGCAATAATTTCTTATACATTCACAATATTATTCACCATCTAAATTACATTACTTACACTTCCTTATATAGCATTCTCTATCTCCTAGAAAAATTCTAGAGAAGGTATCTTCTAGAAATCCCATTTATTATTTCTAATTGCCCATTGATTATATGTAGCTACCATTGTGGGTCTTATTTAATAACACGGTGGATCTAGTCCACATTACATTGAATAACCACCACTACTAGTATATAATCCCCATTATCATTGGGTACCTCCCATATTACCTCCCTAGGTATATTATTGTGTGAGGGTTGGTTGAAATTATTTCCTAAAGAAAAACACACTTAAGTAGAAACATCGTAATTATGTATTCCTTGTCATCATTTGTGACCCTTATCATAAAGAATTATATGTAACCTATTATCCTTTTATTAATATAGTGACCATTTATAGAATTTCACATCCACCCCATCACCACTGCAAATCACAAGTAGATTAGTTACAATTGTCAATGCAACATAAGTCATGATCTTGACCAATATCTCCTTGATTTGAAAGGACTGTGTGCCTAAGGTAACTCATCTTTCCTTAGGTAATATCTCTTTGAATTGAAGATATTTTGATCCTAAGGTGATTTGTATAATTTCATGGATATTCCATTGAGTATTTCATCACGACATATCTAATAAAATATTGAAATATTTACTGTGAAAGTCAATTTCCTTTAGATCTCATATTCTTTAATTATTGTTTTTTCTTCTTAAAATGTATGAATAGATTAAATGTGAAAAATATAAAACATAAATAAATAATCACACATCATCCACAAATAAACATAAGATATAAGTTGTGAAACCCAATATGGGAAAAAACCCATCTATAAGGTGAGGTCGCTCTCCTCACTTTTCTTCAAATGAAGGTACAAAGAAAAGAGCCAGTCTTTGTGGATTTTCCTTTGACATTATGGCATGTATGGATACTACATAATATCTCCTCCTCTATTATTCTCTCAATATAACACTCATAGTTTATCTTACCACCCATGGAACAAATCCAATGCTAAATAATGGAACCCCTTCTCCTTCTAGTGTCTAGTTATTTAACATCGCTTGATAGCCATCTAGGGGTAGGGTTTTGACTTCCTCAACCATAAATTGTGATAATGTTTTGTATGCTATAAAATATTCTTGAAATTTCATATGTGGTTATCCCCATATGCAAGATTATTGGGGACTAACATGGCATCTATTCATACCGTGGTGGTCAACATGGTAGGTCAACTTGGGAGAGGCATAACTTTTGCATAAAATCTTTGACTAATGCAATTTCTGCAATGTTGGAAATGTATCAACTTGTAGAATAGATTTAAGAGGTCTAAGCTAAAGATAATAATTTTTTTTCTCCAAAACTATCCATTTGATGCCTCAAAATGGATCCAAAAAGTTTCAAACTCCAATTTTCCAAACTAGGACCTGCCATTAAAATGACCCTGGAAGATTATTCATCCAATGTTTTCCACTCTAAAAGCATCAAAATATATGAAAAATAACAAAATGATATAATCAAAATAATACCTCCCCATTTAGGAATTATTTTGGTACGAAAAATATTTTTTGCATGAGGTGAGGAAATTTTTTCTCTACCTACTCCTTAGAGTACTTTTACACATTATTTTGGTCACCTCAATGATCACCTCACAACATGTGTTCATGTTCCCTAAAAGTATTAAAAGAGACTTTCTCCATGCGAAAAGTGAGTTTCTTTCCTCTACCAAAAACCATATAAAGTAAGGTTGTCGCACCCTGCTATATGCATGGGGTGCGACAATTTTTTATCATTACACTCTGCACTATACCTGGACTGCGACGTCGTCACATTATTCTTATGCACAGGGTGCGATGATGCTTAAAGAATTGGAAAATTCAAATTTCATGAATGTTCTAGAAGGGGATATTCTAGAAGATAAGGTGGCCTCCAATATGTTTGGATCTTACTCACTTCTCGGATTTGGTGGGATCATCCTAATCTCTTTATCCATCTCTCTTTCACACTATATAAAGAGGGATCTCTCATGGAAAAGGATAAGGTTGAATAGGATAATATTTGTATGGAGAGTTCTACTTCAGATTATACTTGAGAGCTTTGCTTTAGTTCTTTAAGACAGATTCTGGATCTTCTTCATTCAAGACATTGGAGAAAAGTTGTGTGTGCTGGAGAAAAGAGCCATCGAAAGGGGACCTTGCAACATGAAGTCATGGGTTGTATTCTCCAATTTCTATTCACTTAATACAGTAATTCATTTATTCCCTATATAAGCATCTTGTCTTCTATTGTATAATTCCTTTATCATATAATAGACTTCATTAGAATATATAGATCTGTGTTTCCCTTCTTTGTTGGTTTGTGATTCTTAGACATGCTTACTATTCTGCAAACTCAAGGAAGGAGATAAAAAGACAACACTAGTGAGGAAAAGTTCCGTTTAAAAGGTATGTCACTTGTAACTCATTAAACTAGTTCTTATTATGATGAAGTTTAAAACGAAGTGTGCATTCTGCTCTCTAGTTTCCCATGGAATCTAGGGAGATCTGTATATGTTCGCATTTACCAATTAATCCTAGTTTTGCCTCAATTTCCTAGGATGAACTTTTGATACTAGTGGTTGATTGATTTATAAGTTTGAATATTTCATTTGATTTATTTTCAGTAATTGAATGTTTTTCTTTGTAAATTTTGCAAGTTTTTCTTTTTATTTTTCTCACGAGGGTATAATCTATAGATCTTGGTCCTGAGTGCTTGTTTGAAAAAGAGTCCTTGATTTGTTTGAATTTTTGGGTTGTTTTTACCTTCTAGATTGTTTATTGACTAAGAGACATTTTTTTTTTGTATTTGACAAAAGGATTTCCAATCATTTCATTTTTGTCTACATTATAGGTTTGATTTTGGAATTGTTTTGAGAGTGTGTTAATTTTCTTGGATTACTCTTTCTTTTATTCATTACTTCTCTAATATGATTTGAGAAAGAAAGAATTGAAGTCATTCTTCTTTTTAGTCATCCTTCACAATAAAATTATTGCATTCAAAATATTTTTTAAAAGAGAAAATTGGAAAATTTTGTGGCTTATGGTTATTTGGAATTATGTTCATTCAAAAATTGAGGAATTGTGATTCATAGATTTTGTACTTAAAAAATAAATACCTTCTCCTTACTGTAATTAGATTTCATCGAATTGAAAGATTGCATATTCATATGTTCTTGAATTTTATTGGATCAAGGTCACATACATCATTAATTTCATTTCCTTCTCCCTTTTTAGTAAACAGTTGCCTTTAAAACACATTGTAATTTTAAAATTTATTAGCAACTTTTGTTTTCTAGAAATTATCTTCACCAACATTATCTAGGATAGCACTTTGGAATAGGTTGTAAGGCACACTCTCCAAAGCATCAAAACACACAATATTATCTTGTGATAGGGAGAGTTCAAATCCACTTGCTACATTTTGTCCTGGGAATCCTTTCTAGCACAAGGGTCAATCATGAGGTCGCATTAGGGATAGAATAGTTACTCACCCTGCTTTGTCAGTCTTGGTGTAGAGATTGTGTGTATTATTAGGGGTTACTTGAGAAGAAAATCATGTGGGGACCTTCTCGAGTTGATTTCGGGCTATATACCCTGTCTTTGTGTGTGGATCGGATTGTCAGTTGTTTCCCCAAACATCATTGTCGTAATTGGTAACCTTAGTATCCTATCTATTTAGGGTCTTTACACAAGGTGACTGTGGAGGGGGGAGTCTTCACTGCACCTGGAATCGAAGTTGGCCAAACTCACTCAGGCTCCTTAGAGGGTATACCCATGATTATGTGTGGGATCTTGCACTAGGGTGTAAGTCGATTAAGAAGGTCCTCAATGTAACTTTTCCACCTGCTTTATCTCAGCCCCTTCTTGTCTTGAATTCATGACGTTGGATTTCATCAACAACTAGTGACTTAGAAATAATAAGGTTTGCTTGCTTGGTTTGATTTCTAGATTTTATTAGTGAGTGTTGTTTATTTCTGTAGTTGGCCATAGATTTGTTTCATTCTTTATTTGGTGCAACCAACATCAACCTTCTCCATTCATGTAGGATGAAATGGCTACCTCTGGAAGATCTAGAAGGTTACCTCCCTTTGCTTCCTAACTCAACAAAGGGATCTCCTAAGGGAGTAGTCAATAAAGAGGTAGCCTCTGAGATTGAAAGTTTGAATTATTTAGAGGGATTCAGAATTCATAATATTTTAGAAGGATCCATAATTCTCGTAAATCCATTATTGAGTGTTATACAAGATCCACATTTTCTCTGGATGAACTCATTGAGAGAACTTTTTTTTGATGAGAATATTGAAGTACCTACTAGACCTAACATAGATTTTGGAGTAGATGATCCACTTTTTCAAAGTGAATCATTTAGAACCCCAGTTCACACTGCTAGAATTTTTAATCCTAGCTCTATCCCTATCCATTCTGTTTGGAGAACTTCTTTGGGACATGATATTTCTAACACACTAGGAACGAGTTCTAATCAACCTAGGGAATCACAAATTCCTGAGATGTATGTTACCTATACAATACCTTTAGATCATTTTACTGGCACAACCAATAATGTCATCAAAGTTTAAAACCAATTGTTGGTTGGTTCTCACTTGATTCTCTCTCTCCAGATCACCCACTCTACCATGGTCCTACAAGATATGACATGTTTGTACTGGAAATTTGGTTATAACTCAAGCTCCTATTGGAACACCACTCCCACTTGGATCAAATATTTCACTTCCCCCTGGGTATAACACTTTGAATAATTCCATTTCTATTCCCTCCCAAAATCAATCTGGAGGGTCTATACTTTTTGTTCCTCCTGGGTATAATGTTGCTAGTCATTTTGTTCCTACGCCTACCTAGGTTCTCTCTAAGGAGCCTTACGTTACTCCTCCACCTTTCTCTGGAGGGTATAACGGTCCTCGCTTTAGTGGCTCCAATACAGTTTGAGGCACAAGTCACTATTTCGCTTCTAGTTTTTAGATTCTTGTTGGAGGCCAACCTCAAATTCGGGGACAACCTCAAGTTGGTGGCCATAACCCAGTTTATGGAAAAATTATACTTGTGTTACAATATCAACCTTGGAATCTTCCTTTTCAATGGAATCAACAACTGTCTCAGGGGAAACATCCTCAAGTTAATTATTTTTTACCCCCTAATTTCAGATAACCGTATCCAGGTTCTATGAATCCTACCTGGGGTCAAAATTTTCAGTCTAATGTTCCTTTCCAAGGGAACATACCTAATAAACCAAATCCTGTTGGATATTTGACTCAAAATCCTCCACAAACGAATCTGTCAAGACTCTCTAAATATATACAAAATTTTTACAGTCCTACTGGTATACCTATGAGAATTCCTCCTCAAAACTACCAGTTTCCTCAAGTGAACAGGCAATTGCCTTTTCTCGCTACTTTGGATTTACCAAATTTAACTAGGATTTTGAATGATCCTATTTTACATTCTCCTTATTGGACCATCATTCCAGCCAAATTACCATCTAACATTCCTAATTTTGACGGTCGATCAGGAGAAGATCCAAATAATCACGTCATGACTTTCCATTTTTGGTGTTCATCCAAATCATTGATGGATGAATCTATAAGATTATGAATTTTTCAACAAAATCTTATCGGTTCTATAGCCAAATGGTATATTGAATTACCATGAGGATTATTTAATGATTTTAACACTTTATCCATGGATTTCTTAAGGCATTACCAATTTCCAATTTGATACGAGACAAGAACCAAAATTTTAATTTTGTTTAAACAATCCTCTTCCACTCATATTTACGATCATATCCATGAGAGGAGAAGGAGAAAATGCTTAATCAAAGTTCCCCTTCCTGATCAATTGTTGGTTGAATGCTTTACCAAATCACTCATTGTTCCTATCTCCCATGATGTTTCCATGGGTTTTGTCATCATTGAAGAGCATGTGATTAGTAGTGCTCAATATCTAGATCTTGTTTATTCGCAAATGAACACACTTTACGACTTGATCCCTGATTCTCCTCATCCTTCTATGAATCCTACCACAACACCTCCAGTAGCTTCTCATGTTTTTGATGGTCTGATTACACCTTTCATGTTGAGAATTAGTCTACACAAGTTGGTCATACCAATCCCAAGTATATTGTTTCTAATGTACAAAATACTCCTACTCCTACTCCTTCTCCCGATAAAACTTATGAAGTTAATTAATTTCAATCTACACGTGTTGGTAAAAATCAAAATAAAAAGAAAGGGAAGGGTAAGAATAAGGAGGATAAAAATAATAATCAACAATATGAGAAACCCAAAACACAACCCATTGATGACAAATATAAACATAAAACTCATTACACTTGCCTTATTTGTGGTGACGATCATTATACGAAATATTTTCCACAACGTGCTAAGGTTACTAAGTTTCTGCAAGGGACTGAGAAACCTCCTACACCTATCATTTTGTCACAACCTTTTCCTTCTCAAAAACAGGCCCAATTGGTCATTCATGACCAACCTTCTCCCTCTACCACATCTTGTTTCCTTATGTGTACTAGTGACTCCAAGAAGAATGAAGTTGCAGTCGCAACTCGAGCCAAAGATTATTCTCCTTTGAAAAAGAAAGTTGTTGATTTACCACCTTTGTTGGTTCAAACTCCTCCCCCAACTTCACCTCCAAAATATCCTCTTCATCTCAAATGACCAAGTCTCGATATAGTTCTTCGTCCTCCTCCCAAGGGATTTGTTTGAAAGTATTCATTTAGTCCTCATGCACGTGCTGCCCAAAACTACAATATTGTAGAAGACCTTGCACGAGCACCCTCCACAATGTCAGCTCTTGAAGTCCTCCAAAGTTTTCCTACTCAACAGAAGGAACTGCTAAAGTCTATTGGTGGAATTGATCCTACCGATACCAATTTGATAGTCTTTGAATTGGAAGATCATATTCCAAGGCTTCCTACTCAGTTAGCATTTCAGATCCAAGTGGTTGTGGAAAATAATAATATATGTCAAAATGTTATTGATGAAGGAGCCTCAACCTGTGTTATGTCTATTACTTGTTGGAAAGTTATTGCCTCTCTTTCCCTTACAGATTCACACAATACTCTTAAAGCCTTTAATAGAACAAGGTTTAAAAATTATGGTGTTCTTCTGTCGTTGTCTATTACATTAGAAGGTAAAGCGGTTAACGTTGATGTTGATATCTTTGATACACCTCTTGATTATAACCTTATACTTGGTTGTAGATCGATTGATTCCATGTGCATAGATGTTTCTACTCTTTTCAGAGTGTTACATTTCGCACACCAAAAAAATAAAAGGAGGAGGAATACCAGGTCGACTTGATATACCTAGTATTCCTCCTCCTTTTATTGCTTTGATTAACATGATATCCACCTTTGTTCGTGAAACCCTTGAGTCTTATGACCCATCAATAGTACCTACCTCTGGTTATTTTATTTGTTACGGTGAACGAATTCCTTTAAGTCCAGTAGAATCATCTTATAAAGCTATTCAATAAACAACTCCTTCTCCTTCTTCTCTCTATGATATATATCCTGATCCATTTCACATGATATTTCCTACTGATGAGATGATCATGATGGTCGTGTCTAGGGAAGATACCCCATGGGACAATAGGCATCATCTTCCTAGAGCATGATACCATAGAGAGATACCAATAGATTTCGACTCTGTCTACCATTGTTGTTATTTCTTTTGTTCCTTTGTCAACAAATGATGTTTTGTATGAATTTAACATGAGCAATATTTCACCTACCATTACTCTTGACATATCGATTAAACTCGGGGTCATGGAAAATGTTCATATTGGTGCCTCATGTTCTACTGATGAGGTTCTCACTTATAAAGCCATTTTTCAATAATTTTTTGACATTTTTTCCTGGAGTTATGAAGAAATTCCTGGTATTGATCCTGATATTGTTGTGCATGAGATTAAGACTTACCTAAATGATAAACTCATTTGACAGAGACTTCACCCAGTACATCCACGTAAAGTTGTTGCTATCAAGATTGAAGTTGAAAAACTTCTTAAATCTAGATTTGTCTATCCTATGGCTTTGACCAATTGGGTGTCCAATATTGTTCCAGTAAACACGAAACATGGCACGATACGTGTTTGTGTAGATTATAGGGATATAAACAAATCATGTCCCAAGGAAAATTATCCAACCACTTTCGTTGACTAGATTGTTGATGACTGTGCTCGGAGTGAAATCTTCTCCTTAATGGATGGTTTCTATGGCTATAATCAAATCAATATTTTACCAGCAGATCAACATAAGACTGCTTTTATTTTCCCTTGGGGAACCTTCACATATCGGAAACTTCCTTTTGGTCTCAAAAATGTTGGTGTGACTTTTCAATGCGCTATGTATTGTTCTTTTCATGACATTAAGAACATTGTAGAACCCTATCTAGATGATATCCTGAAGCATTCCATGTGTTGTCAAGATCACCCAACACATTTACAGGCCATTTTCCTATGTTGTCGTTATTATCACATACGTTTGAATCCACACAAATGTGTTTTTTGTGTGGAACCAACCAACTTCTTGCTTTTATCATGTCTATACATTGGATTCAGGTAGACCCCTTAAAGGTTGAGGTTATTATGAATCTACACCCTCCTTCCATGTTACTCCAACTCCAAAGTTTGCAAGGGAAGGAAAACTTTTTACGTCGATTCATTCCCAATTATGATGAATTAACGAAAGGATTTATTGGAATTCTTAATAAAGGTTATGTTTTGTATGGGATGATACTACAAACAAATATTTTGAGGCTTTGAAACTCGCCTTAACCTGTACACCACTATTGTTTCCACCTGACTATAGTTGAGATTATTTTCTGTACTTAGTTTCTTCAGACTCTACCATTGCTATGGTTTTAGTCCAAGAGAATGATTCACATAATGAACATGTTATATACTATTTGAGTCGGAGTCTCAAGACTACTGAAACCAAATATTTACATGTGGATAAACTGGCCTCAGCAGTTGTTCAAGTTATTCAACGTTTTTGTCACTGCATATTATTGCATAGAACCATAATCATTTCTAATTGCAAACCCATGCAACATATGCTTACTCGACAATTTCTGGGTGGAAATTAATCTAAATAGACAGTTATTCTCCGGGAGTTTGACTTGGAGTTTGAACGCACCAAGTCAAAGAAGTCTTTTGTTTCTTCCGAATTGATATGTGACCTTCCCTCTACTGAGATAGAAACTATGGTAAAGGATTCCTTACCTTACGAATCCCTCTTTCTGATCAATTCTGATGACGTATGGTACAGATATATTATCATCTATCTCCAAACAAAAACTTTTCATCCTTATCTTTCTAGTACAGATCGTCGTCATATATGGTATCAATCTTGTCAATACATTATCCTTGCTAATACCCTTTATCATCGTGGTATTGATTCCATATTTCTACGATGTCTCGCATATGATGAATATGAGAAATATTTGAATGAATTTCACTTTGGAGCATGTGGTGGTCATATGTCTGGGTATGCCACTGCCCAAAAGATATTATGAGTTGGTTACCTTTGGCCTTCATTGTTTAAGGATTACATTACTGTCATCCATAAATGCCACACTTCTCAAACCTACAACAATAAGATATGATCTCACCCTTCTCCTCTTCACCCGATAGTTTTCGTTGGTGCATTAACTAAATTGGGCATTGACTTCATGACATGTAACCCTCACTCATTTGGGGGGAATGGATACATTATTGTAGTTGTGGATTATTTCACTAAATGGGTCGAGGCAATGCCTACATTTGATAATACCAAGAAAATTGCAGCATTGTTCATATTCAATCATATCATTACTAGATTTGGTGTCCCTCAAGCCACCGTTACTTATCACAGTATTCATTTTCATAAATTCATGATGTCTGAACTTAGTGCAAAGTTGGGTCTTCGACATGAAAACTCAACCCCCTATTATCCATAGGCCAATGGCTAGGTTGAAGAAATTAAAAAATTTCTCACTACTATTCTTCAACAGGTGGTAGGAATTCATAAGTCAAATTGGCACACGATGTTGTTCTCAGCATTGTGGGCCTATCGAACATCCGTTAAGTCTGGCATGGGATTCACACCTTTCTAGTTAGTATATGGTATCGAAGAAATTTTGTTGATTAACTGTGAAATCCCATCTTTGAAACTAGTCATCGAACTTCTCCCTAACACCTCTGCTAAAGAGGAACATCTTTTGTATTTAATGCAATTAGAAGAAACCCGTCGTGATTTCTCCTTAGTCATTGAAACTCAGAAAAACTATTTCAAAGATCAATATGACAAGCATGTCAAACAACGTGTTTTTTCTGAAGGTGATCTAGTTTTTCTTTTTGAGCAAGATCGATATTTACTAGGGACTGGTAAATTCAAGCCCATGTGGCAGGGCCCTTATATTGTAAAATAAGTGTTGGAGAAAGGGGCTTGTGATCTAGTAGATTATGATGGAATCCCTTTGAGTGAACCCAGAAATGGGATTTACTTGAAGAATTACTATGCTTAAATCATGTTTGCATGAGTGTTGTGTATTTTTAGTGTATCATACTCTTGTGTGATTTTTTCATTTTTGGTTCCACCTTTCGACTGCTTACCTTGCATTGTGCTTGGTTTCTAGATGTTGGTGTCCTCATCACCCTATATTGACTTCCTTGATCGAGCTAGTCACAGTACTCAAAAGTTAGCATCTCTTGCTTAGGAAATCTATGCACCTAAGAATGAACTAATCAGTGTACATGGTGTATGCCTTGGTCATGAAACTAAAAATATCATGGAGTACAGTGCATTTATCAAGTTATTGAATGACGTTGTTTCACTTGGAATTTTCCATCTTATTGTACAACTCGATTCAAAGTTAGTAGTACTATAGTCAAGTAATTTTTATTCCATTCGGAGTCCTACTTTGTCAAGGGTATATTTATGAATTCAACTCTTGGAACATCATTTTGATTACATTGAATATCAACACATTCCTAGATGTCTAAATACATTAACAAATGCATTGGTTAATTATGTTGTAGACAAAAAATTGAAACATTAATAAATTCCAATCACACTTTGTACATAAAATAAGTAAGTCGATAGGAGCCTTATATTCATAACGATAAAATTTTACAAAAAAAAAAAATCCGAAGACCAAAATATAAAAAATGTGAAGCTCACGACTTCATACACAAAAAGCATCAAGGATGTTGCTCGCTATAAAAAGTGATTGCACGTGCTACTCTACAGAGAAATCGACCAATGGAGGCAGATATGCCTATTGTGTGGCATTGGTAATACCTTGGGAGCTCATCCATAGTAGCGTTAGTAACGTGCATGGTCAACCCCTCCAATTTGTGTTCTTTGTTCTCTAGATATGCACTATATACCCCTTCTATATAACCTCTCTCTCCCTGCCTATGGATTGGGGATGAACCTAGAGGATGATAAGGTCCCACATCTTCATTGATGAGAGAATTTGATTTAGTCATCGGATAGATAAAAAAAAAAACATTTTATATCATTAAAAACAAAAAAAACATTATATAAACAAAATTCCCTTCTTACCTATGTCCCCCCACTGGAAACCTTCAGGAAGAGATAGGTATGGATCTCCAAAGAAACTTACCCTGGCATGCACATAATCTTCAACCATGAGCAACTGATTCCTCAACCATTAGAAGAAGACATCATCATACCTGACGATGTGACCACCTCCATGTTTGAGATCTACCCACCTCTTCATCCTTGGATATTGTGGAGTGGGTACACCCCACTCCACCTGTAGGCATAGGACAGGGAACCTCTCTAAGAAGAAGGATACTAAAATATACCCATATACAATTTTTTTTAACCCACCACTTCTTCATTTGATAAGTTGTTTCTTCATTGTTTTTACGACCCCTTCGCACTAGTTGAAGACTCCGGGCTCCATACATTCCAATGCATATTGAAAATTTCTATGTAAAGCCATGTAGGGATCTGCACTCCCTGCCATGCGAGTAATAGTATAGACAATAATCCGCCAAGGAAAATATCTAACGTCCCTAATATCTACCTTACCGTTATGTTTCTCGGTACCCGGCACACAATGATGACAGACATAGTAGTTCATAGTCTCAGCTTCGCCCCTACTACTTGTAAGTGTCACTCGTGAACCACAGTGATATTGTCTTGTCAGGAAATAGATATCCTCTATATCTATGGTGAGTGTGTGAGCGCCCACATCAAATTCCTACTTGTTCACATTCCACATGTGAACCAAGTACTCAATTAGTCTCAACTAGGCCCTCATGCCGTGAATCTTGAAGAACATTAGTAACCCACACCATTGGAGATCCCTAACTATTCCCAGGTCATTTACGACTAACTAATTTTTTTCTCCGTGCTCTCTCTCATGCCATTCCAACATATTGACCAAGGAAGACCTTCCAAAGAACCATAAAAGGAGATTAGAAACATAATTTTCTTTCTTGGGGGTTTTCCATTTTTAGGTTCATTTTTTTATTTTTTAGGTTGTGTTCGTAGCATGCCTATGAATTCACATAGTGCAACATCATCGCACCCTACCTATAGGGTCACCTGTGATGATCCTAGATCATTACGGTTCTCAATATAGGGGACCTGCAATGACCACAACACATGGTTAACCTCTAAAAAATCAACCCAAAACATCAAGGATATTTCTCTCTATACAAAGTGATTTCCCATGCTAATCTACCATAGTATCATCTTTCTATTCTCTTCCTAGAGCATGATACCATAAGAGCTACCAATAGATTTCAACTCTGTCTACCATTGTTGTTATTTCTTTTGTTCCTTTGTCAACACACAATGTTTTGTATGAATTTAACATGAGTAATATTTCACCTACCATTACTCTTGACATATCGATTAAACCTGGGGTCATGGAAAATGTTCATATCGGTGCCTCATGTTCTACTGATGAGGTTCGCACTTATAAAGCCATTTTTCAATAATTTTATTTCGTTTTTTCCTGGATTTATGAAGAAATGTCTAGTATTGATCCTGATATTGTTGTGCATGAGATTAAGACTTACTTAAATGATAAAATTGTTTGACATAGATTTCACCCAGTACATCCATGTAAAGTTGTTGCTATCAAGATTGAATTTGAAAAACTTCTTAAATATTGATTTGTCTATCTTGTGGCTTTGACCAATTGGGTGTCCAATATTCTTCCAGTAAACAAGAAACATGGCACGATCTACGTTTTTGTAGATTATAGAGAAATAAACAAATATTGTCCCAAGAAAAATTATCCAACCCCTTTCGTTGACCAGATTGTTGATGATTGTGCCTGGAGTAAAATCACCTCCTTAATGGATGGTTTCTTTGGCTATAATCAAATCAATATTTTACCAACGGATCAACATAAGACTGCTTTTATTTTCCCTTGGGGAACCTTCACATATCGGAAACTTCCTTCTGGTCTCAAAAATGCTGGTGTGACTTTTCAATGTGCTATGTCTTGTGCTTTTCATGACATTAAGAACATTGTATAACCCTATMTATAYGATATCCCGAAGCATTCCATGTGTCGTCAAGATCACCCAACACATTTACAGGCCATTTTCCTACGTTKTCGTTATTATCACATACGTTTGAATCCACACAAATGTGTTTTTTGTGTGGAACCAACCAAMTTCTTGGTTTTATCRTGTCTATACATTGGATTYAGGTAGACCCCTTAAAGGTTGAGGTTATTATGAATCTACACYMTCCTTCCACGTTACGCCAACTCCAAAGTTTGCAAGGGATGGAAAACTTTTTACRTCAATTCATTCCCAATTATGATGAATTAACGAAAGGATTTACTAGAMTTCTTAATAAAGGTTATGATTTTGTATGGGATGATACTACAAACAAATATTTTGAGGCTTTGAAACTCGCCTTAACCCGTACACCACTATTGTTTCCACCTGACWATAGTTTAGATTATTTCCTATACTCGGTTTCTTCAAACTCTACCATTGCTATGGTTTTAGTCCAAGAGGATGATTCACATAATGAACATGTTATATACTATTTGAGTCGGAGTCTCAAGACTACTGAAACCAAATATTTACATGTGGATAAACTGGCCTTAGTAGTTGTTCAAGTTATTCAACATTTTTGTCATTGCATATTATTGCGTAGAACCATAATCATTTCTAATTGCAACCCCATGCAACATATGCTTAATCGACAATTTTTGGGTGGAAAGTAATCTAAATAGATAGTTATTCTCTAGGAGTTTGACTTGGAGTTTGAACGCGCCAAGTCAAAGAAGTCTTTTGTTTTTTCCGAATTGATATGTGACCTTCCCTTTACTGAGATAGAAACTATGGCAAATGATTCCTTACCTTACGAATCCCTCTTTATGATCAATTCTGATGATGCATGGTACGAATATATTATCATCTATCTCCAAACACAAACTTTTCAGCCTGATCTTTCTAGTACAGATCGTCATCATATATGGTATCAATCTTGTCAATACATTATCCTTGCTAATACCCTTTATCGTCATGGTATTGATTCCATATTTGTACAATGTCTCACCTACGATGAAGATGAGAAATATTTGAATGAATGTCACTTTGGAGCATGTGGTGGTCATATGTCTGGGTATGCCACTGCCCAAAAGATATTACGAGTTGGTTACTTTTGGCCTTCATTGTTTAAGGATTACATTATTGTCATCCATAAATGCCACACTTGTCAAACCTACAATAGTAAGATATGATCCCACCCTTCAACTCTTCACCCTATAGTTTTCGTTGGTCCATTCACTAAATTGGTCATTGACTTCATGACATGTAACCCTCACTCATTCGGGGGGAATGGATACATTATTGTAGCTGTGGATTATTTCACTAAATGGGTCGAGGCGATGCCTACATTTGATAATACCGAGAAAATTGCAGCATTGTTCATATTCAATCATATCATTACTAGATTTGGTGTCCCTCAAGCCATCGTTACTGATCACAGTAGTCATTTTCGTAAATTCATCATGTCTGAACTTAGTGCAAAGTTGGGTCTTCCACATGAAAAATCAACCCCCTATTATCCATAGGCCAATGGCTAGGCTGAAGCAATTAAAAACTTTCTCACTACTATGCTTCGACAGATGGTAGGAATTCATAAGTCAAATTGGCACACGATGTTTTTCTCAACATTGTGGGCCTATCGAACATCCGTTAAGTCTGGCATGGGATTCACACCTTTCTAGTTAGTATATGGTATCGAAGAAATTTTGTTGATTGACTGTGAAATCCCATCTTTGAAACTAGTCGTTGAACTTCTCCCTAACACCTCTGTTGAAGAGGAACATCTTTTGTATTTAATGAAATTAGAAGAAACCTATCGTGATTTCTCCTTAGTCATTGAAACTCAGAAAATCTGTTTCAAAGATCAATATGGCAAGCATGTCAAACAACGTGTTTTTTCTAAAGGTGATCTAGTTTTTCTTTACGAGCAAGATCAATATTTACTAGGGGCCGATAAATTCAAGCCCATGTGGTGGGGCCCTTATATTGTAAAATGAGTGTTGGAGAAAGGGGCTTGCAAGCTAGTAGATTATGATGGAATCCCTTTGAGTGAACCCAGAAATGGGATTTACTTGAAGAAGTACTATTCTTAAATCATTTTTGCATGAGTGTTGTGTATTTTTAGTGTATCATACTCTTGTGTGAATTTTTCATTTTTGGTTCCACCTTTTGACTGCTTACCTTGCATTGTGCTTGGTTTCTAGATGTCAGTGTCTTCATCACCCTATATTGACTTCCTTGATGGAGTTAGTCGCAGTACTCAAAAGTTAGCGTATGTTGCTTGGGAAATCTATGAACCTATGAATGAACTAATCAGTCTACATGGTGTATGCATTGGTCGTGCAACTAACAATATCATGGAGTACAGTGCATTTATGAAGTTATTGACTGACGTTGTTTCACTTGAAATTTTCCATCTTATTGTACAAATCAATTCAAAGTTAGTAGTACTATAGTTGAGTAATTTTTATTCCATTCGTAGTCCTACTTTGTCAAGGGTATATTTACGAATTCGACTCTTGGAACATCATTTTGATTACATTGAATATCAACATATTCCTAGATGTCTAAATACATTAACAAATGCATTAGTTAATTATGTTTTAGACAAAAACTTGAAACATTAATAAATTCCAATCACACTTTGTACATAAAACAAGTAAGTCAATAGAAGCCTTATATTCATAACGATAAATATTTACAAAAAAAAAAAATTCTGAAGACCAAAATATAAAAAATGTGAAGCTCACGACTTCCTACTCAAAAAGCATCAAGGATGTTGCTCACTATAAAAAGTGATTGCATGTGCTACTCTACAGAGAAATAGACCAATGGAGGTAGATACGCCTAATGTGTGGCATTGGTAATGCCTTGGGAGCTCATCCATAGTAGCGTTAAGAACGTGCATGGTCAACCCCTCCAATTTTTGTTCTTTGTTCTCTAGATATGCACTATCTACTTCTACTATAGAACCTCTCTCTAACTGCCTATGGATTGGGGATGAAACTGGAGGATAATAAGGTCCCACATCTTCATTGATGAGAGAATTTGATTTAGTCATCGGATAGATAAAAACAAAAAACATTTTATATCATTAAAAACAACAAAAACATTATATAAACAAAATTTACTTCTTACCTATGTCCCCCCACTGGGAACCTTCGGGAAGAGATAGGTATGGATCTCCATGGAAATCTACCCTGGCATGCACATAATCTTAAACCATGAGCAACTGATTCCTCAACCATTAGAAGAATACTTCATCATACCTGACGATGTGACCACCTCCATGTTTGAGATCTACCCATGTCTTCATCCTTGGATACTGTGGAGCGGGTACACCCCACTCCACCTGTAGGCATAGGATAGGGACCCTCTCTAAGAGGAAGGATACAAAAATAGACCCATATACAAAAAAATTTAACCCACCACTTCTTCATTTGGTAAGTTGTTTCTTCATTGTTTTTACGACCCCTTCGCACTAGTTGTAGACTCTAGGCTCCATACATTCCAATGCATATTGAAAATTGCTATGTAAATCCATGTAGGGAGCTACACTCCCTACCATGCGAGTAATAGTATAGAGGATAGTCCACCAAGGAAAATATCGAACGTCCCTGATATCTACCTTGCCGTTATGTTTCTCGGTACCCCGCACACAATGATGACAGACGTAGTAGTTCATAGTCTCAGCTTCACCCCTACTACCTGTAAGTGTCACTCGTGAACCACGGTGAGATAGTCTTGTCAGGAAATAGATATCCTCTATATCTATGGTGAGTGTGTGAGCACCCACATGAAATTTCTACTTGTTCACATCCCACATGTGAACCAAGTACTCAATTAGTCTCAAATGGGCCCTCATGCCCTAAATCTTGAAGAACATTAGTAGCCCACACCATTGGAGATCCCTAACTATTCCCAGGTCATTTACATCGAACTAATTTTTTTGTTTGTTCTCTCTCTCATGCCATTCCAACATATTGACCAAGGAATACCTTCCAAAGAACCATAAAAAGGAGATTAGAAACATAATTTTCTTTCTTGGGGGTTTTCCATTATTAGGTTCATTTTTTTATTTTTTAGGTTGTGTTCGTAGCGGGCCTATGCATTCACATAGTGCAACATCGTCACACCCTACCTATAGGGTCACCTGCGATGATCCTAGATCATTACGGTTCTCAATATAGGGGACCTACGATGACCACAATGCATGGTTAACCCCTAAAAAATCAACCCAAAACATCAAGGATGTTGCTCTCTATAAAAAGCGATTGCCCATGCTACTCTATAGAGTAATCGACTAATGGAGGTAGATACACCTATTTTGTGGCATTGGTAATTCCTTGGGATCTCATCCATAGTAGCGTCAAGAACGTGCATGGTCAACCCCTCCAATTTTTTTTCTTTGTTCTCTAGATCTGCACTAGCTACCCGTACTATAGAACCTCTCTCTCCCCGCCTCTGGATTGAGGATGAACCTTGAGGATGATAAGGTCCCACATCTTCATTGATGATAGAATTTGATTTAGTCATCGAATATATAAACATAAAAAAAAAAATTATATCATTAAAAAAAAAAAAACATTATATAGACAAAATTTCCTTCTTACCTATGTCCCCCGAATGGGAACCTTCGGGACAAGATAGGTCTAGATCTCCACAAAAATCTACCCTGGCATGTGCATAATCTTTGACCATGAGCAACTGATTCCTCAAACATTAGAAGACAACATCATCATACCTGACGATGTGACTGTCTCCATGTTTGAGATCTACCCACCTCTTCATCCTTAGATACTGTGGAGCGGGTGCACCCCACTCCACCTGCAGGGGTAGGACAGGGACCCTCTCTAAGAAGAAGGATACCAAAATATACCCATACCCAAAATTTTTTAACCCACCACTTCTTCATTTGGTAAATTGTTTCTTCATCTTTTTTATGACCCCTTCACACTAGTTGAAGACTCTGGGCTCCATACATTCCAATGCATATTGAAAATGGCTATGTAAAGCCATCTAGGGAGTTGAACTCCCTGCCATGTGAGTAATAGTATAGAGGATAGTCCACCAAGGAAAATCTTGGACATCCCTGATATCTACCTTACCGCTATGTTTCTCAGTACCTGGCACATAATGATGACAGACGTAGTAGTTCATAGGCTCACATTCGCCCCTGGTGCCTATAAGTGTCACCCATGAACCACGGTGAGAAAGTCCTATCAAGAAATAGATATCCTCTATATATATGGTGACTGTCTAAGATCCCATGTGAAATTCCTACTCGTTCACATCCCACATGTGAACCAAGTACTCAATTAGTCTCAACTGGGCGCTCATGCCCTAAATCTTGAATAACATTAGTAACCCACACCGTTGGAGATCCCTAACTATTCCCAGGTCATTTATGATGAACTAATGTTTTTCTTCACGCTCCCGTTCACGCCATTCCAACATATTGACCAAGGAAGACCTTCCAAGGTACCATAAAAAAGAGATTAGAAACATAATTTTCTTTCCTGGGGGTTTTCCCTTATTGGGTTCATCTTTTTATTTTTTAGGCTATGTTTGTCACAGGCTTGTGCATTCTCATAGTGAGACATCATCGCACCCTACCTATAGGGTCACCTGCAACGATCCTATATTGTTGTGGCTCTCAATATAGGGGACCTGCGACGACCACAACACATGGTTAGCCCCTAAAAAATCAACCCAAAACATAAATTTAACTAGTGAAAATAAAGTTTAAAACCATGAAAAGATGAAGGAGAAAGATATTGCCTCTTTTCCGGAGACGATTCGTGAAATGATCAGCCATGCACTCCGCAATCAATAGTTGAAAATCAAGGTGAACAAGGGCTTTGGAGCAATATTTGGGAAAAGTTTCAAATGAAATCGTAAAATGTGGTTTGTTACCTATTTTATTTACTTTTATCACTTTTCATTTGCATATTATATTATTTTTATGCCTTATCCAAACCCTAAAATCTTAACAACTTTAGAAGTTATTGATTTTTGCAGATTGAAAATTCTAGAGGTGAGATGTTGGAATAAGGGTCCGCTTTTTTGGTTTCTTTTTATATATTTTTCGCATGCACAAATCATTTTAGGGTTTTTCAGGAAAAACTCTGAGCAAGTCTTAATTATTTCTCATGCTATTGAAACCATGAGAATATAATCGATTAGTCTTTTGTCATTTTTTCGAACTCCTAATGGTGACACGAAAAACAAAACCTATGGAGTATCCTTTAAGTTGTTTTCAAGCTCCCTAAACATGAAAACATGGCCGAGCGACCTTGTTATTTTCACACTCATAAAAATATTTGAAGAAAAAAACTCATGAGTGGTAGGTTATCACTTTTTCGATCTCTTCAGATTAATTTATGAAAACGGACCTTATGGAGTTCTGTTTAAGTGTTTTTCAGACTCTAAAATTGAAAAACCCCTAATTTTTCTCTCTTTGGACTCATTAAACAAACATCGAAAGACCCATATGGGATAGAACCAATCCTTATTAGGGTTCATTAAACATATTCTAAGGGTCTCATCCAAAGGATGAGATTACATCTACAAGCATATGTTATCCTCTTCAAGATTGCGTAAAAATAAAGAGGTACTCTCCAGAAATGTTCGGGGAAAATTTGGGAAAGAAATATGTCTAAACTTGTATTCTATGGAAGAGTCGCTTTTGATCATGACACCCTTTCACCCACTTTGTTTCAAGGTTTAATAATCTTCTTGTCTCTTGATCACACTCCTTTATAATATTACAAAATTTTCAGTGATCCCTATTGTTGAGTGAGTGTTTCCAAGACAATTGTTGTGTCATCAATATGTTCAAAGAGAAGTTCAACCCGGAAATCCTTCTATTGCATTGGCCATTTCTGTAGTCCTTAATCCCTCTATTGCGTTGATCATCCCTGAGTCAGTCCTGAATCACTTGTTACTCTAATCTACTTCAAATCTTTTTTCCTATTTCATGTCATTGATGGGGGATACATTAAGGCCATCCTGTGATGAGTCCTTTCACATAGACTTCAACTCATTATCCAGGAATTAGACTTAGAAAATAATTGGTACCGTGGAACTTCATGCCTCAATGGCAGGTTTCCTCACTTTTGACAATGGGTTTTCATTATTGACCCTTACTCAGAAGAGTCTGCTGAGTGTTCGACTTCAGCTCATAAATTTATGTTGGATTACTGAGAGGGGGGGTGAATCAGTAATAGAGCAATTTAACCATATAATCCAAGTGTTATATCAATGAAGCATTATTATCCAATAACTGCAGAGTAAATAAGC
>JZKD02S1941171.1:26675-68742 GCA_000966675.3 Picea glauca
ATTGTTAACGGTATTCACTAATGACTGGTAATAAAGTGGTTTATACCATGTTCGATTTCAACACATGTATTCACATGGTTAGATTTGTACTATAGAGTGATGGAGAAGAAGACCCTGGATCTTTTATGATTTATTCAGGTTGCATTGGAGTGTATTCATATTGTATTGTTTCATAGATCCATATTGTATGTCTCGTGGCGATGTTAAAATTTGAGACTTTAACACATAGATCCACAATTTATTTTTGGTGGCTATGTTCAGATTTGAGTCATAATGGCATGGATCAAAAGTGTATGTTTGGTGGCCATGACCTGTATTACTTGACATGGATATTTCCATGTCAAAATTTATGCTTTGATTCATTTGTATTCTGAGTATGGTAGTTCCTACCTCAGTGATGATATATTATTGTACTGCATTTCCTTATTTGTCGGCAGGTTTCCGACTGACGTGTTCTTTGTTCCCTACACACCCTCAACAAAGTATTTAAGCTATCACTCTATTCTAAATTCATACTTTGGGGGGCTCTCTATTACACATTATTTTCATCACCCCTATGACCATTAATTATGTAAACCTATCCTTTGTCTTGAGAAGGATCAATAACATGAATCCCTGAAGAAGAATGAAGACACTTTTTCCCAGAAAGATGAAAATTATCTTTTCCTTTGTAAAAATATTATAAAAAGGGATCATCACACCTTGCTTAGTGTTAAGGGTGCGACAGTATAGGATCTTCGCAGGTTGAAACACATTGTATCGCAATGTTGTCACAGTTTGCTTAGTGTTAAGGGTGATATAATTTCCGTACAAAGGAAAAAGAGGAATTTCTTAAAAGTTCTAGAATAGAAGCTTTGAGGGTTAGGTGGCCTCTGATAAGTTTGGATTTGATTCACATCCCTAATCTCATGGGATCATCCTAACCTCCTCAACCTATCCTTTTCATCATATAAAATGAGGGGAGTTCTCATGGGGAAAGTTAGCTTGGAAAATCAGCTTGAGTGGGAAAGTTCTTGAGTTTTGTAGATTGGAGTTTTTGTAGCTAGTATGTTGGCTTTGATCTTTTCTTTGTCAAGATAGATTGTTGATCTCAAAATCCGTGGAGTAGAATTGTGTGGGAAGCAAGGAACTATTGTAAGGGACTTTACAATATCAAGGCATTGGTTGTATTCTCCTTTTCATATCTTTAATACAAGCATATATTTCTTTCGCATAGAGTTGGTCTTATTTTATTGTATGACTCCTTGATCACATACTTAGTTTTTGTTGAGTATACGCAGTTGATTTCACTTCGTTTTCTTGTGTCTTTTTACAGGTTGAACATCCCATAAGACTTATAATGGAGTGATGATAACACTAGCATGGACAAATGGAATTTAAAAGGTATGTAATTTATTGCTTGTTAGTTAGTATCCTTGATAATTGAAACTTAGGGAATGTTTTATATTTTGTATTGTTTTTTTTATAGTTTCATGGTGAAACTAGGAAGATGTGTTTATGTCCACACTTACTTTTATAACCCTAAATTGCACCACACATGCTTACTTGGCATCAGGCCAACTCATATCCTTTCTTTTCCAAAAACTGAACAAATCTCTGAAAATCCTCTTGAATAAAGGCCCATGTAACCTAACTCACTACTGCATGCATGTACACGCTGGCTGACCCAAAACAACCCACGTAGACTGACAAAAGCATGAAAAAAGGAAAGTTTCCAATGAAAAAAAAAGCTATGGGTGAGTTAACTGAAACTCCCGGCCATGCATGGCCGAGGGTTCGTCCAAATACCTATCTCCTTCTAGCCTATAAAAGAAGGGGTAGGGATACCATTTGAAAAGGAGGAAAAATATAGCAAAGAAACTCTGACCATTTACATATTCCATTGTCCCAACCCTTTATCCTTTCCTAATGCCAAAGGAGATTTAAAGCAAAGCAGTTGAAGGACAGAAGAAGAGGAGCCCAGGATCAAGTTCAAGGAGCGGTGGCCGGTCTCAACTTTTGTAAGTTGACTCATTTTAAGTAATAAAGAGAATGCTTTTCCCATCCCAATTCATGAAAATTTTATGGTTTGATTAGTTTGTGTTTGATTTCTAACCTGTTCGTATATAAGTAGTATGCATGCATAGTTGTTTCTCATCTTGAATGCATGTCAGCTTTGGAAGGAGCATTGCGAACAAGTAATCAAGCACAACGAAGGATCGACATCAAACACCGGTAACGTGGTAGGTTGATCTTTCCATGCATTTACTAAGAAAAGGGGATTTAAATCTAGGGATGAAGGTAGAAAGTAATTTCTATTCGGTCATATCTACATGCAAAGTCTGAACTCTATTTGCTATTCCGTATGGTGTTTTTCCCCAACAATAGAATTGGCAACCATAATGGGGAGAATCTCTAGGGTTCCTGGAATTTTATTTAGTTTTTGGGTAGTTTAAAGACTAGTTTTTTCTTGTCTGTCTTTTCTTTTCATTTTTATAAAGTCTGAGCTAGCAGGGAGTCTGKTTTTCCATACCATCTTTCCCTAAMTTTTTCTTGACTATGTTTTTCAGGACCCACAGAGGTACATGCAWCTTGCACAAGGCCTGCACATGTGTACCCACGCCCTATCCTYTTACGGCCYGCGTGTGAATGCTAGYTGTAGAGATAACAAKAGCATGTAGGAGTTCAGAGAACCTCAGAGKCATTCCTCCTCTTCCTTGTTAGAATCATATATTCTCAGGGGGTTTTCTGGAATTATGTCTGAGTCTTGTTTTCTAACAGTCCTATCTCAGATTGTTTTTGCCCTATTATTTTTTCCTTGCATTATTTGTTTTTCTGTTAGAAGGAGTATCCAAGACTTTAAGGGATCCTGGTTATCAATACTAAAGGTCTCTTCCTACTTTGGTCTGTCTATTTTCATTTTTTCTTAGAGTTCAGATATACACTTAGCCTGTACAAGGTCAACCCGCGTGTACACGCCCTCTGTCTTTGTTCAGCACGCGTTCGCACGCGTGTTGTTTGAGTAACAGTCGCGTGCTTGTACAAGCAACTTTTTGTTTAGGGTGAGGTAGTCATCCCCTCCTTTGATAAGAAGTATTCCTCTCATGTGTTTGAATCTATGTTTGAATAGTCAGTAGCTTAGGATTATTTTTACCCTTAGCTTTCTTTTTCTCATTTAAAACGTTGTCAGATTTTTTTTTTTTTTTTACAGTTTTTAGAGAAGTGTGAGAGTCATTGTTTTTACAATTTCTATTGTGTAATTTTTTAATATGATTCTTTGCGATCTGCGATTTAAGCCAGAATTATTTTTCTTGGTTTTTTGCTTGTCGGTATTTTCCCTTTCTTGCTTTACTAGCACTTAAATAAAATAAAAAAATCTCTTTTCATTTTCTTCTTTGGTTGAAGAGTGTGTTTCTGCATCATTAGCTAGGAAAAAATATTCTATTTCATAAGTTTTTGCAGTTCACTTAGATCATAAGTAGCTCGTATTCGAGTGAAATTCCTTTGAGTTTGTTGTCCAAAATCTTAGAAAAGTTAAAAACTCTTTCTTTTGAAAAGTTGTTGAAATTTTGCATTCAGTAAAAGTTTTGTTTCCAGCTTTTTTATTCATATTTTGCTTTGGTCTTTACACATCATCAATTTCACCCTCATACCCCTTGACATAATACAAATCCATAAAAGTAACGCTAAATTTAAAATATACTAGACTTTTATGTTTGTAGGGTTCACAAACTAGTTCAGGACTAGGGCCTTGGATTAGGTTGGAGAGGAAACTCTTCAAGGCCATTTTAAATCAAACATTCAAGTCTGAGATAGGGAGTGTCTAATTCAAGTTTTGTGGAAGTTATATAGGACCCCCCTCTAACACAGGGGATAAAAACGAGGTCGCGTTTGGAAAGGTAGCGGAGATAACCCCTCCAAAGCCAGACCAATCGTAGTGGAGAACACATATAGAGGGCTTGTTTTGGGATTCTGTCAATTGCATTTGCCACAGGGCTTTGTGGAACTCGAATCCATTCAAGGTCCTCAGTTGTCTTTTGGACCATTTTCTCTCGATACCCTTGACAGGTTTCGGGCTCGATACCCTACTCATTGTGGTCTACCTGACTTTCGATTGTACCCGCCAGGTGACTGTTCGCGTGTTGGCAACCTAGTTTCCAATCTTTGTTAGGGACATACACAGGTGACTGTAGGGGTATACCGCAATACCTAGGACATACTTCGGGATGCACTTTGAAGATTATACCCAAAGGGTGCTTCCATTTTTGAGTTGCACTTGCACCGGTAAGTTTCTCTAGTGTTGGTTGTTAAAACTATTCTTCCAATTAATTTAGTGTTTGCTTGTCTTATCTTCTAGGGACTTTTTTCTTAGTGTGTATTACTTTTGAGAATTTAGACTACCTTAGAGTGTCTTGGATCTTCTCACACAATGGAGGATCCCGAGCTCCACTGGTCATGGAGTCTTCTTGGCCTGTCGCCAGTTACACTGGAGCCGCCCCCGCCACCATTAAGGTGGAAGCTAGACCAACAAGGGCCTTTTGAAGTAACCAGGTTACAAATCATTGTGCCCGAACAACCCCTAGAGGAATAGACCATTTTGGACCTTGAAGAAACTACTCTTGGCTCAGTTGAAACCCCAACCACTGATCTCTTGGCACCTTTTATTGTACCAATTCAATTTCACGAGCGGCAGACAATGTCACACACAACAATGGAAACAAATGTTGTTACTTCTTCTAGGAATTCTTCAGTTCCCACCACGGTTGTCACCACAGGAGAGTCATCTCCTAACCTACCATCGTCGGTCTGAACCACCATGGTCTCAACCGCAAATACATCACACAGTGGTCCGAATCCATCTTTGGTTGCGACCACAATCCCCCTTACACCTAGTGCGATAGACCCTCCGTTCTCATATGGTATGCCTAGTTTGGGTACAAGTCCTGTACTTCCCTACTCCACCTTACAGACTTTGGGTCTAGGGGCAGGGAGCTCTAGCGCTCCTTTGCAAGGTCACATGGGGGGAACTCTTGTCCCTTTTAATGCTTTTCCTTATGCAGGAGGTCACATCCCTCCTTCATCCCCTTCACTCGGTGGTTCGCATCAGCAATCCACTAGGAAACCTACACACAATAGTTTATTTGGAGCAAGGATTCAAGGACCACCTTCGCATAGTATGCCAGTAGGTTTAACACCATTTTCTTTGAACGAAATGTTTGGTAACAACACCTTCTTGTCAGCCACTTTCCCAACTGGGGGAAACCCCCTTTTTGGACAATCTACTCCTATGCAGGGTACTATTCCTGCATAAGGGGAAAACCTAGCAGGACCTTGGAATTCAGGGCAAGGATCCAGTCCCTCCCCCAGAATGTCAATCTGGGGTAATTCTTTCCACAATCAATGGAACCCTGGACAAACTACTATGCCTATCCCCATGGGACCGGCATGGGATAATCCTTCCCAAAGTCCTTAGAATACAATGCATGCCCAATAATCCATGTCATATTTGGGAAATCAGCCGATGATGTCTCCACAGATGCAAAATCCTTACGATGTCCAGGGCCATGGTTTCTACCAGAATCCAGGCCAGCAGCCAAACTTTTCCTGGAAACCTGGTGCCAGTCAAACTCCAGGACCTTTTTTCCCAGGTTATCAGCAACAACCCAAACTATCATTCCTAGCAACTTTACACTTTCCTGATTTGACAAGGTTGTTGAATGACCCTATTTGTCACAATCCATGTTGGCCTCCTATGTTGACGAAGTTGCCTTCGGACATTCAAAAGTTTGAAGCCAAGCCTAATGAAGATCCAGGAGACCATGTGACTACCTTTCATCTTTGGTGCTCATATAAATCATTGAAAGATGACTCTGTACAGTTGATATTGTTTCAACGTACTCTCATTGGGAGTGCCGCGAAATGGTACATCGAGATCAATCACTCGAGATACTCTTCTTTTGGCGAACTTGCGATGGATTTCCTTAACCATTTCCAGTTACCTGTGAGATACAATGCTGGCATAGAGCTGCTCACTAATTTTGAATAGACAACAATGGATCATATCTCTAATCAAATCCGAGAAATGGAGACACCGGGAGAGTTTAATCAAGGTACCAGTCCCACCATCATTCCTGTTTAAGTGGTTCCTTAAGTCTTTGCTTCCGCAGTTATCCAAAGACATCGCAGCATCCAAAGTTTTCTCTGAAGAAGACACCATCATGAGGGCTCAACAGTTTGAGCTCATCTATTCTCAGTCCGGTTTATTATAAAACATCTTTCCAGATGCACCACGTTCAATACTAGATAAAACTAGATAGAGAGCTAGACCACATGCCGATGGTATTTTTGGTTCATCACAAACCAGGCCCACAGAGCAATTGACAAAGCAGTTGTAACAGTTATCCATACAACACACAACGGCTAGTCAAACTACTTTTTTGGCTTCTTCCCCTACCCAAACGTCGGAGGTACACACAGTGAAATCGACTAACCCAAAGGCCCCCTAGCAGCCTGAAGGGAAGAAAAAACAATGAAAGAAGGGTAAGGGGGATAAAAAACCCAATGATAATACTGGCAGGGACAACACTGAAAAATAGAAGGCAAGGTGTCCTTCCAACTTGTGCGTGGAAGACCACCCGACCCATCTATATCCTTGACTTGCAGAAGCCTAAAAATTTGTCATGCAGCAACAACAGGTGGTGTTAACAAACCCATTTCAACATGGGTAAAATCTAAATCAAGCCTCTACAAGTACGGAAGGGGGCAGCGAGGAAAACTTCCCACCTTCAAACAACCCCTCGTCCATGAACGTATATATGGTTAGGGGTGATGCTTTCATATCGACTAGAGCACACGATTATAGTAAACCAAGTGCTTATGAGAAGGGAAAAGAAGCTGACCTCCCATCTCTTCCTCTACAGATTGAGAAGACGTTGGGAGAAACAATGATACTTATTCTAAAAAGTGCATTTAAAAAGGCTTCTCATAACCCAAACGCAAGGGCCACCCATAACTACTCTGTGGTGGAAGATTTATCACAAACCCCTTGTGCGATGTCTACTTTGGAGGTCCTACAAAGTTTCCCTTCTCAGAGGAAAGATTTGTTAACCGTTTTGGGCTCTACTAAGACTTGTAATCCGAGTACCATCATGTTAGATACAACTGACTTAAAACCTCATCTGCCTTACCATGTAGCGTTTTAGATAGTAGTGGCTTACCCCATGAAAATTTTTACATGAAATATCTTTCGCACGGTGGTTAACGAGGGAACCTTGACATGTGTTATGTCGTTGGCATGTTGGAAGGCCATTGGTCAGCCCATTTTGTCTCCATCACCTACCTTCCTCACTGCTTTCGATGGTCATTCGTTTCGACCACATGGCATCATTCCTTCTTTCTCCATGCAGTTAGGAGGGAAGACCATGTGTGTCAAAGTAGAGGTAGTCGATGCTCCCCTCGACTATAACCTCTTGTTAGGATGGAGTTGGACTTATGCTATGCAAGATGTGGTTGCTACAGTTTTCTGGGTCTTGTTTTTTCCACACGAGGGCCGGATAATGACCATCAATCAATTGTCTCTCTCCAAAATTGACCCAACTTTGGGGGGATTCACGATCCCAATGATTGGTAACCCTCAACCAGGTGTCGTCAACGTAGGATTTGGTTTGTGCCCATCTTTGATGGGTACCTTCGATTACCCACCTCCATAGGGCGATATCAAATTTCTATCTAATCACCATAAGGTTGAGATTTTTCAATTTTCATCGTTCCACATGACTTACTTCGAGGATCCTTAGATTATTCCTTCCCCATCAGCCACAATGGATGAGACAGGGCACTTAGGCATGTCCATGCCCTTGTCTACCACTGAAGTAGCATACTCTTTAGTCCAACAAGCTTCAGCTAACACTGATCTGAGTCCTGCACAAGAGTTAGATCCACTTCTAGAACCTATTTGGGCTCAGGGTTCTCTCATTAACATCGATTCATTAGACTTAGTATTGCCTTCTGATGAAGCAATAATCGAAGCAATGACTAGTCCATACAAACCTTTGGAAGATCTTCATCATAGATCATATTTCCTCCCAGAGTTAAGCCAAATCGAAGTAGGAGAATTCACCATGACCATGACGGGAGATCAGCCGTGTCCTATTAATCTCTTCTCTACACATGAAATTTATGTTGAGGGAAATATGGTAACTATCGCTAAAACTATACCAATAAACATCTCCCGAAACCCTGGCATCATGGAGAACGTCTTCATTGGAGCGGATTGCTCCCTTGAAGAGATTCAAATCTACACAGATCTTTTCAAAGAATTCCGCGACATTTTTTCCTGGTCTTATGAGGAAATGCTAGGTATTGATCCAAAAATAGTTGAACATGAAATCACAACTTATCTTGATGCCAAGCCTATTTGACTAAATATTCGTCCAGTTAATTCCAAGAAAGCAGCAGCCATCAAGATCAAGGTTGAGAAATTGCTAAAGGCAGGTTTTATCTATCCTATCCATTTGACTCAATGGGTATCGAATCCTGTGCCAGTTAATAAAAAACAAGGAATGATTCGTGCATGTACTGATTTCCATGATTTGAACAAGGCATGTCCCAAAGATAATTTTCCAACATCGTTCATCGACCAGATCATTGAGGAATGTGCTAGTTGCGAAGCCTTTTCTTTCATGGAAAGTTTTTTGGGATATAATCAAATCCAAATCAAACCCGAAGACCAACACAAAACAACATTCATTTGTCCATGGGGTACATTCACATATCGTAAGATGCCTTTTGGTATTAAAAATGTTGGCGCCATCTTCCAACGGGCCATGTCTTTTTCTTTTCATGATCTCAAGCATATAGTCAAGGCCTATCTAGATGGTTTAGCATCATGATCTCGTAAGAGAACGGATCATCCTACACACCTTAGACTAACCTTTGAACATTATCGCTACTTTAGGATTCACTTGAATCCAAACAAGTGTAGCTTCTGCATAACGTTGGGACGTTTGCTAGGTTTCACTGTATCAATAATAGGGATCATGGTCGATCCTCTCAAGGTGGAGGCAATAATCCAGTTCCCCCCCCCGTGCACAATTCGACAACTTCAAAGTCTACAAGGCAAGGAAAACTTCTTATGACGCTTCATCGCCAACTATGCTGAAATCACCAAGGGATTTATGCATTTACTAAAGAAAGAAGTTCCCTTTTTCTAGGATGAAGCCGCTCAACACTCTTTCAACACATTAAAACACACCCTCACAACTGCACCTCTGCTACGGCTACCTAACTATAACAAAGATTTCTTATTATATCTGGCTGTCGCAGAGTCAACCATTGGCATGGTTTTAGTTCAGGAAGATGATTCGTTCTCAAAATACATGATCTATTACTTGAGCCGAGGCCTCGTAGGACCGGAACTCAATTATTCTCATATTGAAAAACTTGCGTTGGCAGCAGTTCATGATTTTCAACGATTTCGTCATTATGTTTTGTTTTGCAAGACCACCGTCATTGTTGTCATGAATCCATTCTAGTACATGTTGAAACGATGGGTTATAGGTAGAAAAATCAGTAGATGGATAGTCATCCTCTAGGAATTTGAATTAGACTTCATTTCAGCAAAGTCCAAAAAGTCATTGGTCTTCACAGAGCTTATTTCGAAACTTCTGGTTGAGTCAGGTAATGTTGTGCCTGAAGAATCGCCTATCCGGGGAGATATGTTTTTGATCACATCTTCAAATCCCTAGTACGGAGATATAATTATCTATATACAGACTTTGAAGTGCCCCACCTATGCTTCTCATGATGAGCATCGTCGTATACACCATCGAGCTAAGAATTATCTCATACTCAATGATACGTTGTATCGGAGAGGTGTAGACTGCATCTTACGTCGATGTCTCACACATGAGGAGGAAGTCATTGTGCTCAACGATTTCCATACTGGAGCTTGTGGTGGTCATTTTTCTGGGTTGGAAACAACCCAAAAGATTCTACGAGCAGGTTACTTCTGGCCGACACTTATCAAGGATTGTATTGAATTGATCAAGAAGTGTCATCCGTGCCAAGTCTTCTCTCGGAAGATGAGTGCGCATCCCACTCCTATTTTTCCTGTCATCACAGTTGGTCCCTTCACCATGTGGGGGATTGATTACACTACTTGCAACCCCACGTCAACAAGGGGGCACCGCTATATCATCGTAACTGTCAACTACTTCACTAAGTGGGTTGAAGCTATGCCAACATTTAAAGATTATGGAGAGACTGCAACTCTCTTCTTATTAAACCAGATCATAGCAAGGTTTGGTGACCCAAGAGAGATTGTCACTGACCATGGAAGTCACTTTCAGAACCAAATGATGATCAAATTAACATCAAATCTTGGGTTACGGCAAGAGCATTCATCACCTTACTACCCCAAAGCCAATGGGCAGGTAGAGGCTGTAAACAAAACTCTTAAGACTATTCTACAATGAACTATCAACTTAGCCAAGTCAAATTGGCATTTGATGTTATACTTGGCATTATGGGCTTACCGAACATCTGTTAAGACTGCAACTAGTTTCTCACCTTTCCAACTCATTTACGGGTTGGAGGAAGTCTTGCCCATTGAATTTCAGATCCCATCTCTAAAATTGGTAGTACAATTATTTTCAGACACTTCTCCACTTAAAGAATGGTTAGTACACCTTGAGTAGCTCAATGAGAAGCATTGTGATGTGGCCCTAGCAAACAAGGATCACAAACATAAGGTCAAGTGTCAGTATGATAGGTTTGTTTGTCCTCGGATTTTCTCTAAAGGCGACCGTGTCCTGGTCTACGACCAAGATAAGGACCCCCTGGGGGTAGGAAAATTCAAACCCATGTGGTTTGGACCCTTCATCATAAAATAGGTTTTAAAGAAGGGAACTTATCATTTGGTTGATTTTGAAGGGATTGCTTTGGTGGAGCCTAGAAATGGGCTCTACCTCAAGACGTATTACTCATAGGCAGGTCACTGTGGGTAACTTTTTGTAACATATGTATATTATTTGTACTATTACTTTTTATTTTCTTTTAAGTGTTATGGACGTGTCATTGATGTTATCTTTCATCAATATGGTAGATGTTAAGTGATTCTGAGGTGTTCGTTGGGTATGCAGACGGTGCTAGTCGGCACACTCAGAGGCTTGCCTCCGCAGCTTGGGTAATCTTTACACCTCAGGACCAGTTGTTATCTTCCGGAGGTATATGCTTAGGTGACACCACAAATAATGTCGTCGATTATAATGCAGTTATTGAGTTGCTTGATGATGCCTTGTCATTGGGTATATCTCATCTCTGGGTCTATCTCGACGCTCAACTGGTTGTGTCACAGCTAAACAGAGTATACTAGGTTCATGATCCAACTTTACACCGATGATTCCTTAGGTTATGTCCTTAGAATGAAACTTTGATTATATTACATATTTTCATGTTCCTAGGAGATAAAACCAAATTATAGATACTCTAGCTAATCAAATTTTAGATTGGCATCTTGCACACATATGAAATAACATTGACATAACCATGTAAATACATTTTGCACACGTGATCCATAAGACACAAAATATCCAAAAACCATATATAACATTATAAAATAACTAGAGTACATAGATGGATGCAAGCACCTCAAAAATGGGACTAATAATGAGTCGCAGGGCTTATGCCCTCAAAACATATATACAAGTAAGTGCTCATGGCACGTAAAAAGTCTAAATAGGTTCAAGGCCTATGGGCCCTGTTATAATAGTCCACAGCATGGGATAAACGCCTAAACAATCGAACCCATGTCCGAGGTACCCCCACTACATGAGGCTGCATGGATGGTGGCAAGTCCTCTATCCCTGCTATCGAGACTGTGTGAGCGAGTGCAGTGAAGTTTTTCTCAACTCATCTAAGGACCCTCTCAGCCTCCTCGACTAGGAGGTTCGTTTCTATTGTTGCTCCACCGGTAGCAGCAGCTGTAGCTTCTAGCCGAGAACGATGCTTGTTCCGTGCATAATCGACAGGTCGCACGGGTCCGAAATCTGCATGCAATAAACGTATACCCGTCAAATACTCTGGCATACAAAAAAATGATATATATAACAAAAATGACATAAAAATTACATATGCAAACAAAAAAAAAACTACAAAGGTGGAGACTTACCCATCTCCTCACTCCTCACCAGGAGGCATGGGTATCTGAGGATCTCTAGAAAAATCTATCCCTACATATGGGTAATCCTCAATCACAGGGATATTCCATGATAGCCATGCAAAGAATTCATCATCGAAGGACTCATTGGTCATTCCACCACCCTATCGCGGCAGTAATACTGCCAATATACACACTGCAGGAAAAGAGGCTTGACGTTCTTGTACTACTTCCCGAGGACTAAATCTTGGAACTCTCTCAAATAAGAATGAACAAAAAATCGTTCCAAAACTGAAGTTCCTTTGTGTTCGCTATTGGCAATCTGTCAATTTCCTCTTCATGCACTCTAGCAGTGTGGTACTCCAATCAAAAATTTGTGCATTCAAGCACTGGATAACACAGTTCATCTGTGTGCGAGATGCCTGATGTAAGGCTGTTGAACCAGTAATCTGGCCAATCAATAATAATATCGCCTGTAGTGATAGGTTAGTGATCTTACTGATGGGTACCTAGGAGCCCACATGGTTAGTCCTAGCCTCACAGTGCTTGGCTATCAATTCCGATATCTTATTCGGTCCTGCAGGAAAAGGCCTGAAGTTGACTGGTTCCCGTCTCCTTGAGAGGCCAGTCAAAAAGTAGATATCCTCGGTGGTGGGCACTAGTGATTGCCCCTCTAGCATGAAGGCCTCTGCATCAAGGTGTCAGTAGTCAATCAAGGCATTTAGTAGCCTTGGTTGTGCCCACATAAATGGACACAGGAAGAACTTAAGTAAACCACATTGCATCAACACGGCCATGACATTCGAATCTCCCGCGACCAACTCACTAATTTCTTCATGCTCCCTCTTCCTCCACTGGACATACATCTTGCCAACACAACAAAGTTCAGGAGGGTCAGTACATGCCCTTTAGTTCTCTTTTTGCTACAAAAAGGGGGTCCACGCGAGCTGTAGAGGTGACAGTCGCGTGTTCACGTGGGTAGACTTTACTCTGCCCAAGTGTCCATGTGGCTTGTCCAGAGACAACCCACGTGTACCTAGGGCCGACCTTTTTAAGGTCGATGCCCACCCAAAAAATGAACTTAAAGGCATAATTGAAGAATTGAATAGCTAGATAGGGGAGTTTGTACTTACTTGGTCCAAGCATAAGTTCGTTTTGTCCATTGTAGCTCCCGGAATCACCGTTTTTAGCAAAGGGGTCTTTTGGCTCCAGAGACAATTTTCAAATCAGCAAGTGATAATGAGCTTCCAGCTTCTATTTATAGACTTTTTGGCCTCTTTTTGTCACTTTTTTGGCCTCCCTTATCAGTTTCTTTATACCAAAAACAATTTAGAGTGATTCAGGATTTATATGGGAGGGATTTGATCGAGTATTGGGACACTTTTTTTGAGTTTTGAGAAAATTTTGATGGTCCATGAAATTTTTTCCAAGAATCAACTTGAGCATATAGGTTAGGTTACTACCCGAAATTTTGTGTCTCGTTGTCTTTTTTCTCTACTATAGGATCGATCCCACCAGGTTGTGACACAGAACCATCATATCTACTTTAGAAGTGTCGCAACTTGGTGATAGAGATTACCAGAACATGGATGCCCTAGGTAGGTACTGGTTGCATTATGGTGTCCATGTTGTCTCTAAAACACTGTAGGCTCGGGAGTCCTTATAGTGTTTCCTGAATATGAGTTTGAGCCTCATCTGCATGACTCTTCTTCACTCTTTGTCTCACCCTCAGGACACCCAAAAAATAATGGGTCTTCTTTTAAGCCCTTTTCAGACCCTCTAAACACGAAAAGATTGTTAAGCAAACTTGTGGCCTTTCACGCTCGTTAAACTGAAATTTGAAGTCACGTCTGTCCAACAGTAGTTTACCCCTTTTTCAGTCCGGACGGTCAAATGTATGAATAAAGGTATACTCTATGGAAATTTTGTTCTTTAAAAGAGTAATCTCAGGTATAATTTTATCCCTTTTTCGGGCCTGACGGACTAAACTTACGAAAAATAAACCACTATGGAGTCCATAGTTAATCTCTTTTTAGACTCCCTAAAATTGAAAAGATCGTTGAGTGACCTTATTCTTTCACACTTGTTAAATTGGTCCAGAAGAATATTCCTGACGAAATCCATAGTTAAGCTTTTTTCAGAATCCTTAAAAGTGAAAAAATGGCCCAGTGATCTTGTCCTTGTCACACTCGTTAAAATGGTTTTGAATCAATGTCTAATTGGTGCTAGTTTACCCCTTTTTCGAACCGACTAGACTATATTCGAAAAGGGTGCCCCAATGGAGTCTCCTTTTATGTTTTTTCAAACTCTCTAAATATGAAAAACCACCGAGCTTACCTTCTCTAGGCCTGTTAAATTTATATCAAAGGATGTTACCATTGTGTGTTTTATCAACCGCATTTGCATACCTTATCCACCAGCCTTGTGATAGTTTGCTTCTGTGTTTTAACACCTTTGGCCGCTGAAGTATTTTTTCCCAAGTATCATTTTACTAGAACATTAGTCTTGTCCTTGTGCCTTGCGATTTTATGTTTGTAATACTCGTTCCTCCATTGTAACTTAATATTCCTTTATTCCTTTTCCAAAATTATCAAAAAGAACAAAAAAATCAAATATACCCCAAAAAGAGGAAGGGAAAAGTATTTTCTTTATTGCCAGCATAATGAGTCACCCTTGGATAAATCACATCTGTCTGTTTGTTCATCAGACTATGGGATGTAGTATGACCTTAGGAAGCTTTTCTCGCTATATAGATTTGTGTCCTCCACTGTTTGGTTATTCTTCCAAACATATGGAGAGTTTGTGTTGCCTCCTGCTTCGTAGACTTATGATTAACATACATGCTGCCTGAGTCTCATCACTTGTCGTGCTATTGTCTAAGGGAATTTTGTCACTAAGCCTAAGTTAGCCCCTCTGCAATGTGTCTCTTGTCCGCATACCCAACCATCCTAAACGTCCAATCAAGTCCTTGTTCAAAATCACTGAAGCCTTCAGTCTGATCATCATTCTTATCAAATCCATGACCGATGAGCCATCAAATACCTATGGTTAGTGAAGTTGTACACTCATATTACACTCCTACCTGAGTTTTGGAATATTTTGAAGTTGTTGCTCGAGCTATAAAGATCTCATTTCCATCCATCAGGCCAAATCAGCTTCTAGAAGATGGATACTCTATATGTATATCTTTATGATTTCGAGATGTAGCTCCACTGTGTATTGTTCACAGGTATTCTTTATAGTTATTTGACATGGATCTACATTGTATTTGATTGGTAGCCATGATTCTATTTTTATTCTGAGCATGGGTATGCTAGCCTCAGTGAGACATTTGTTATTTTGCAGATGACACCTCCCGTTTCCTGATCTTTGGGCTAAATCGTTCGGCACATCAGTAAAGATTGGTAATGTATTTCGGCCATCAGATGCTCTTCTAACCTCACAGATTAGGGGGTATCTGTTATAACCCTAAATTGCACCACACATTCTTACCTGGCATCAGGCCAACTCATATCCTTTCTTTGCGAAAAACAATGCTGAACAACTCTTTGAAAATCCTCTTGAATAAAGGCCCATGCGCCCTAACTCACTACTACACACATGTACACACTGATTGACCCAAAACAACCCATGTGGATTTATAAAAGCATGAATAAAGGAAAGTTGTCGATGGAACAAAAAGCTATGGGTGATTTAACTGAAACTCCTAGCCATGCATGGCTGAGAGTTCATCCAAATACCTAGCTCCTTCTAGCCTATAAAAGAAGGGGTAGGGGTACCGTTTGAAAAGGAGGAAAAATATAGAGAAGAAAATCTGCCCATTTATGTATTCCATTGTCCCAACCCTTTAGCCTTTCCTAATGCCAAAGGAGATTTAAAGAAAAGCAGTTGAAGAATAAAAGAAGAGGAGCCCAAGATCAGGTTCAAGGAGTGGTGGTCGGTCTCAAATTTTGTAAGTTGACACATTTTAAGTAATAAAGAGAATTATTTTCCCATCCCAATTCATGAAATTTTTATGGTTTGATTAGTTTGTGTTTGATTTCTAACTCGTTAGTATATAAGTAGTATGCATGTATAGTTGTTTCTCATATTGAATGCAGGTCATCTTTGGAAGGAGCATTGCGAACAAGTAATCAATCACAATGGAGGATCAACATCAAACACCGATAACGAGGTAGGTTGATATTTCCATGCATTTACTAAGAAAATGGAATTTAAATCTAGGGATGAAGGTGGAAAGTAATTTCTATTTGGTCATATCTACATGCAAAGTTTGAACTCTATTTGCTAGTTCGTAGGGTGTTTTTCCCCAACAACACTTACAGATTAGTCCAATAACAAGTACCACTTTTATTTGCTTGGAATTTGTCCATTCAACCCAATCTTCCAAAGTTCATGCTACCCTTGTCTTGTAGTTCTAGACCTCTTTTGCAAAAATGTGTCCTCTTCCAACTTTTATTGAGAATCTCTTATGATTCCTCTATGGAATCTAGGACCTGCTCCTCATTTTGATCCAACATGAAAGGATCGTATTTTAGATTCTCCACAATCACTATGGAGTAAATGTGCATGTATGGGGGTAGAATAAGTTTGTTGGTTTTATCTCCCACCATCTCTGATATCTTTAAAGGTCCATACCACATAGCCTTGATATTATTATGAAGACCCTATAGTATTTTTTTGTTTAGTTGTAACCAAAATCTATCTCCCATTTTGAATGAATTCTCCATTTTGTGTGGATCATGTCTGGCCTTGCATTTTTCCTACGACTTCTTTAGTATCTCCTATACTTGTAAATGGATTTGTCTAATATTCTTAACAATTTTTTCTTCTCTCAATGCATATGCTATGAAGTCCTCCATTACTCCTTGGTTTCCATATACAACATCCAAGGGTGAAGGTGGAAAATATCCAAATAAAGTTTCAAAAGGTGACTTACGAGTAGGAGTGTGAATTTCTCTATTATAAGAGTTTTGTGTGTAGATCATATTTTCATTATAGGTCTTTGGATGATTCTGATTGTAACCCCTCAAGATTTGCACAAAATTTATTTTGACTACTTTTTCATTCCATCTATATGTGGATGGAATGTTGTAGATATATTCATCTTAGTGTTCATGTTCTCCAACAATGTAGTCCAAAATGTATTGATAAATACATTATCTTTGTCTGAGATTATACTCCTTGGTATCCTAAAGTGAATCCAGGCCTGTTTAAAGAAAATATTTGTTGATTCTTGTTATTTTATGGTAATTTTACAAGGCATGAGAATGCATATCTTGCTTAACCTGTCAACTACCACAAATAGATAGTCATTTCCCTTCCTGGTTGTTGGTAAACCACCCACAAAATCCATGGAAATGATTTCCCAAGGTCAAGTGGGTACAAGTAAAGGATGGTATAGAACTTTCTTCATGTTATTGGGATTGTTGATACAACAAAGTATACATCATCGAATATATGGTGCTACATCTTCTTTCATTCTAGGCCAATACACATACCTCTATAAGTTGGAAACTACCTCCCAACACCAAAATGTCCAACAACCTTGGAGGTGTGAGGTTTCTATAGTTGTTCACCTTCAAGGACATAGAGCTTGATGATATTGTAAAGTAACCCATTATGGTAATGACATTCATCCTTTTCATCACCTTCTTATATGTGAATTTTTCCCTATATCTACTGAAACACCTCCTTGAAGTACTCATATTTTTTGTATGCCTCTATGTATGCTTCATGGATAATCATGGATAAAAGGATCCATTTTCGTCAGAGTTCCCAAAGTTGTAATATCAGATGTGGGTGGCCTTGAAATCATGTCTGCCAACCTATATGTGCTTCCCTTCTTATACTTGATGACTAGATGAATATTTTGTAGAAACCCCATCCACTTGTAATGTATGGTTTGTTTTAGTTGCAATTAACCTACAAATAGTGTATCTATTAGTGATATATGTGGATAATGGTCTCCTTTCCCATCAAATAGTGCTTCCACTTCTTAATAGCTTGAACTAGGAAATAGATTTCCTTTTCATATATAGGTTAGTTGAGAAATTCCCCATGAAATATTTCAAAATGATAGCATTTAATCCTTCCTCCTTGCATCAAATTTACCCCCATGGCATACCCACTTGCATCTATCTCCACTTTGAAATAATTTTGCAAGTTTGGTAATGCGAGAATTGGTGCTTGATTAATATTTATTTTCAACTCATAGAAATCCTTCTATTGATTCTACCCCCATTAGAAACTCTTACCACTCGTTGTAATTGTGTGGAGTGATGTGGCTACCATTGAAAATGAAGCTATGAACTTCTGAAAGCATTGTGTTTCCCCAACAAAGCTCCTAAATTTAGTGAGATTTGTAGAAACTAGCCCTTTCATGATGGCCTCCATATTTTTAGGATCTATCTTGAGCTCCTCTCCATAGATCACATACCCCAAATACACCAAATACTATTGAGAAAACTCACATTTCATGAAGTTATCCAACAACTAATGCTTCTTCATAGTATCTAAGACCTTCATGATATTTGAGATATGGGTGTAATGCATCATTCAAAAATCTCGTAAATGTAGTTGGTCCATTACATAGACCAATATATCATGCAATAGAATATAACAAATGATTCTAGATATGTGTGTAATGCATCATTAAATAATCTTGTAAATGTAGTTGGTAAATATTTTTCATGCAACAATTGATGTAAGATTTCATTGATCTTGGGTAGAGGGTACTGATTTTTTAGTGTAATATTGTTCAATGCTCTTTAGTTGATACACATTTTTCAAGTCCCATCCTTCCTTGATACAATTATTATAGGTGACCCACAAGGTTTGGTGTTCGGTTGAATCACATCCTACTCTAATATCTATTGAAACTTCTTCTTCACTTCATTTGCTTCCAAAACATACTATCTATATATCCCACTATTCAGTAATGGGGAGTCTGGAAATAATTTTATTTCTTTCTCCACTTCCTTCTTGGGTGGTAGAATTTTAGGATCCTATAAGAATACTATGTTTTACTATATAAAACCCTCCAAACAATGTTTATTCTTTTTATTACACAACTCTAGAGATTCCTTTACTCTTATCGACTCATCCTCGATATCATTTTCTCTTAATAAAAGTAAAACATTTTTCTTATTGAAACTANTTTGTTATTTTGCAGACGACACCTCTCGTTTCCTGATCTTTGGGCTAAATCGTTCAGCACATCAGTAAATATTGGTAATGTATTTCGGCCATCAGATGCTCTTCTAACCTCACACATTAGGGGGCATCTGTTATAACCCTAAATTTCACCACACATTCTTACCTGGCATCAGGCCAACTCATATCCTTTCTTTGCGAAAAACACTGCTGAACAACTCTTTGAAAATCCTCTTGAATAAAGGCCCATGCGCCCTAACTCGCTACTGCACAAATGTACACACTGATTGACCTAAAACAACCCATGTGGACTGATAAAAGCATGAAGAAAGGAAAGTTTTCGATGGAACAAAAAGTTATGGGTGATTTAACTGAAACTCCTAGCCATGCATGGCTGAGGGTTCATCCAAATAACTAGCTCCTTCTATCCTATAAAAGAAGGGGTAGGGGTACCGTTTGAAAAGGAGGAAAAATATAGAGAAGAAAATCTTCCCATTTATGTATTCCATTGTCCCAACCCTTTAGCCTTTTCTAATGCCAAAGGATATTTAAAGAAAAGCAGTTAAAGAACAGAAGAAGAGGAGCCCAAGATCAGGTTCAAGGAGTGGTGGCCGGTCTCAAATTTTGTAAGTTGACACATTTTAAGTAATAAAGAGAATTCTTTTCCCATCCCAATTCATGAAATTTTTATGGTTTGATTATTTTGTGTTTGATTTCTAACCCGCTAGTATATAAGTAGTATGCATGTATAGTTGTTTCTCGTCTTGAATGAAGGTCATCTTTGGAAGGAGCATTGCGAACAAGTAATCAATCAAAATGGAGGATCGACATCAAACACCGATAACGAGGTAGGTTGATATTTCCATGCATTTACTAAGAAAAGGGAATTTAAATCTAGGGATGAAGGTGGAAAGTAATTTCTATTTGGTCATATCTACATGCAAAGTTTGAACTCTATTTGCTAGTCCGTAGGGTGTTTTCCCCCAACAACACTTACCGATTAGTCCAATAACAAGTACCACTTTTATTTGCTTGGAATTTGTCCATTCAACCCAATCTTCCAAAGTTCATGCTACCCTTGTCTTGTAGTTCTAGACCTCTTTTGCAAAAATGTGTCCTCTTCCAACTTTTATTGAGAATCTCTTATGATTCCTCTATGGAATCTAGGACCTGCTCCTCATTTTGATCCAACATGAAAGGATCGTATTTTAGATTCTCCACAATCACTATGGAGTAAATGTGCATGTATGGGGGTAGAATAAGTTTGTTGGTTTTATCTCCCACCATCTCTGATATCTTTAAAGGTCCATACCACATAGCCTTGATATTATTATGAAGACCCTATAGTATTTTTTTGTTTAGTTGTAACCAAAATCTATCTCCCATTTTGAATGAATTCTCCATTTTGTGTGGATCATGTCTGGCCTTGCATTTTTCCTACGACTTCTTTAGTATCTCCTATACTTGTAAATGGATTTGTCTAATATTCTTAACAATTTTTTCTTCTCTCAATGCATATGCTATGAAGTCCTCCATTACTCCTTGGTTTCCATATACAACATCCAAGGGTGAAGGTGGAAAATATCCAAATAAAGTTTCAAAAGGTGACTTACGAGTAGGAGTGTGAATTTCTCTATTATAAGAGTTTTGTGTGTAGATCATATTTTCATTATAGGTCTTTGGATGATTCTGATTGTAACCCCTCAAGATTTGCACAAAATTTATTTTGACTACTTTTTCATTCCATCTATATGTGGATGGAATGTTGTAGATATATTCATCTTAGTGTTCATGTTCTCCAACAATGTAGTCCAAAATGTATTGATAAATACATTATCTTTGTCTGAGATTATACTCCTTGGTATCCTAAAGTGAATCCAGGCCTGTTTAAAGAAAATATTTGTTGATTCTTGTTATTTTATGGTAATTTTACAAGGCATGAGAATGCATATCTTGCTTAACCTGTCAACTACCACAAATAGATAGTCATTTCCCTTCCTGGTTGTTGGTAAACCACCCACAAAATCCATGGAAATGATTTCCCAAGGTCAAGTGGGTACAAGTAAAGGATGGTATAGAACTTTCTTCATGTTATTGGGATTGTTGATACAACAAAGTATACATCATCGAATATATGGTGCTACATCTTCTTTCATTCTAGGCCAATACACATACCTCTATAAGTTGGAAACTACCTCCCAACACCAAAATGTCCAACAACCTTGGAGGTGTGAGGTTTCTATAGTTGTTCACCTTCAAGGACATAGAGCTTGATGATATTGTAAAGTAACCCATTATGGTAATGACATTCATCCTTTTCATCACCTTCTTATATGTGAATTTTTCCCTATATCTACTGAAACACCTCCTTGAAGTACTCATATTTTTTGTATGCCTCTATGTATGCTTCATGGATAATCATGGATAAAAGGATCCATTTTCGTCAGAGTTCCCAAAGTTGTAATATCAGATGTGGGTGGCCTTGAAATCATGTCTGCCAACCTATATGTGCTTCCCTTCTTATACTTGATGACTAGATGAATATTTTGTAGAAACCCCATCCACTTGTAATGTATGGTTTGTTTTAGTTGCAATTAACCTACAAATAGTGTATCTATTAGTGATATATGTGGATAATGGTCTCCTTTCCCATCAAATAGTGCTTCCACTTCTTAATAGCTTGAACTAGGAAATAGATTTCCTTTTCATATATAGGTTAGTTGAGAAATTCCCCATGAAATATTTCAAAATGATAGCATTTAATCCTTCCTCCTTGCATCAAATTTACCCCCATGGCATACCCACTTGCATCTATCTCCACTTTGAAATAATTTTGCAAGTTTGGTAATGCGAGAATTGGTGCTTGATTAATATTTATTTTCAACTCATAGAAATCCTTCTATTGATTCTACCCCCATTAGAAACTCTTACCACTCGTTGTAATTGTGTGGAGTGATGTGGCTACCATTGAAAATGAAGCTATGAACTTCTGAAAGCATTGTGTTTCCCCAACAAAGCTCCTAAATTTAGTGAGATTTGTAGAAACTAGCCCTTTCATGATGGCCTCCATATTTTTAGGATCTATCTTGAGCTCCTCTCCATAGATCACATACCCCAAATACACCAAATACTATTGAGAAAACTCACATTTCATGAAGTTATCCAACAACTAATGCTTCTTCATAGTATCTAAGACCTTCATGATATTTGAGATATGGGTGTAATGCATCATTCAAAAATCTCGTAAATGTAGTTGGTCCATTACATAGACCAATATATCATGCAATAGAATATAACAAATGATTCTAGATATGTGTGTAATGCATCATTAAATAATCTTGTAAATGTAGTTGGTAAATATTTTTCATGCAACAATTGATGTAAGATTTCATTGATCTTGGGTAGAGGGTACTGATTTTTTAGTGTAATATTGTTCAATGCTCTTTAGTTGATACACATTTTTCAAGTCCCATCCTTCCTTGATACAATTATTATAGGTGACCCACAAGGTTTGGTGTTCGGTTGAATCACATCCTACTCTAATATCTATTGAAACTTCTTCTTCACTTCATTTGCTTCCAAAACATACTATCTATATATCCCACTATTCAGTAATGGGGAGTCTGGAAATAATTTTATTTCTTTCTCCACTTCCTTCTTGGGTGGTAGAATTTTAGGATCCTATAAGAATACTATGTTTTACTATATAAAACCCTCCAAACAATGTTTATTCTTTTTATTACACAACTCTAGAGATTCCTTTACTCTTATCGACTCATCCTCGATATCATTTTCTCTTAATAAAAGTAAAACATTTTTCTTATTGAAACTAATCAACATCTTGGATTGGTTGGCACTTACCAATGATATCTTGGATTTACCTTTATGTGCATTGACGATGTAGGAATTTACATCCTTTATTAGTTTGTACTAGTTATATCTCTACATGAATATTTCATCCCTCATATACATGTAGATGATTCCAAGAACTACTCCACATATGTCAAGGGTTATTGTGTCCAATTCCACTTCATAAATAAAATCATAACTTGAAAGAAATTCAATATTACACTGTTTCATTACCTTGATATATGCATCCTTGTTTACCCATCCTAATGGATCTGTGATATGATGATTAGAAACTCCAAAAGATCCAATGTTATGATATTATCCTATAATCCAGAGTCGAAAAGGGAATTTATTTTGGTCTTCTTGATTTGGATATTGATGTGTAAGACTTTGGTCATCTCCTTCTCTTCCTGGTGATGAATGTTACTTAGATTCACCTCCTTCTTAATTGATGTGTAGGAAATATTCACATGCACATGATAGATTCTTCAACCTGATTACTTGAATCCATGGCTAGAAGATTCTTTTTCTTTACATTCTTCTTGTGATTCTTTGGGTTCAACTCTGGATGTGGTTTCCAACATTTTTCCTCAGTGTGAACATAAATATTGCAATGTTTATAATGGTTTTTTGGATCCTTGCACTAACATGTAGTGCATTTCGTCTTCTTATCCTCGCCCACTTTCCATTCCTTTTTCCCCTCCATGGACGTTTCTAAGTTCTCTTTCTTCATGGAACTTTTTCGCCACCCTTTCTTGTGTCCTATGTTTTCCATATATTGTTGATGTACACAAGGTCTTTTTTTCCCTTTCGTGTGTCCTATGTTTTCCATATATTGTTGATGTGCACAGGGTCTTAATACAGGGCCTTAATTTTGGGAAAGAATCCATAGTACATGATCACACATACAAATAATATTTTTTATTACCAATATTACACATAATATAAATACAATTACAAGTAGCTTAATATATATGGCTATCTTAACTACAAAATATAGATAGTTGAGATAATATTTCAACTGTCTGTAACAGACTCAAATTCAAAACAATTCTATTGTAAGCATTATTCCAACAACAACCTCCACAAATAAATATAACATATAACATGGGAAACAAAATATGGAAGAAAACCCAGCTAGAAGGTGAGGTCGCTCTGCTCCCTTTTCTTCAAATGCAATTACAAAGAAAGAGACACTCTCTATGGAGTTGTCTTTAACAATATGGACAATATTGAAGGAATAATTCATACTTGTGATAATTATATGGTGATATTATAATATGTGAAAATGAATACAATGGACAAAGGTGTACATATAAATAGAATATGAATACAAAGAGAAAAGTTAGGGATGATGATCTCATGAATATTGTTGAAATTACTAAAACAACTGAGAGGGGAGGTGAATCAATTGTTACTGTTCTTAAACAATATTATGTTTATTAAAACATTTTTTTAACTTCACCAAGTGACCATCAAGATTGTACAAGATATGAACAACACAAATAATAACCATGAATCACACATATGATATACATAGAGACAAATTTTCATGAGGAAACCCATAAAGGGAGAAAATCTCTTCTTCTTCAAATGATAAGCATTCTTTTATGTTCTGTACATCATCTATCTTTGATAACCAACTCAAAATGAGGCTACCACCTCTGTTTTACAAGCTGCAACTTGTTGAGAGAACCAACTCCCTGGTTTCTCTAGCACCAACTAGAAGGAAGCACCAACTCCTTGAGTGTTCCAGCACCAAATGGATGGAAGCACCTACTTCCACTTATACAAGCACCAAGTTGCATACAAAAAACTCTGTGTTTTCCCAAGCACCACCCTGCCACCCTCTTTTCTAGCCACAGCTATATGAAAGCTACAACTTCCAGTATTCAAGCACCAACTTGAATAACAGACGACTATAGTCCTCCCTAACACCTCCCTACCTCCCTGATTATAAATAAATGATTGATTAACCAACAATATAGATATATCAATTCTTACCACTTCTTCTCTGTTCTTCCATTATTGTCTGCTTCACTATTCTTCTATTTTGTTCATACTTGGATTGACTTGGTGTCTCTTTCTATCTGTTATTTATATGTTCCTCTCATGCTCTTTGGTATGTGTACATTCTTCTCCCTTCACCTTTTTTTTTCTGTTCAACTTTTGTTTCACATCTCTGAGTTTGATCTCACACTTTTCATACTGTGATTTTCCTTTCTCCTAGTTCAACTCTTTTTTCCAGTGACAATAGCCAACCTAACTTAGTCACGATGTATTTCTTTTATACAACCCTTCCATTTAGTTACACTTCGAATCTTCAAAAAAATGCACAAGCAACCAAAATGCCAAGAACCCAATAACTGTGATTCAGTTCTACTAACTAAACCGTAACTAATCAATAGTCCATGAAGTGCAACATTCACCATTCACTTAAAATGTCGATTAATCAAAAACATTGAATTAAATCCACAGAGACTTGCTGATCTTTCAAATATGTTCCTCGCGAACTTTACCTGCTAGAACTAGCACCGGGCGTGTTTCTCCCACATGTCCACTAGTTGTGACCTTAAGCTAACCAAATATTCGTTTCATGATTTCACATTTCAAGTGATCAGTTGGGAGTCACCTCGATTTTCCCAACTCATGAAACTCTGAGGTGGAGCCTAGCAACACTAGCTCCTTCCCTTATCTTCCATTGATGTGACCACTAGGTGTGACCATAGGCCTATTCAGAAAGGCTTATCGTGATTTCCCATGTCGGATGTTTGAACATGAGACAACCCTGAATCTTCTAACTCTCGATATCTGAAATAATCTAGATCAATAGTACATAACCCTCTGTGATCTAACGGTCTAGATCTTATCTCAATTTTTTATTTCGAATGTTTGAACGTGAGCCAACCATGACTCTTCTAAATATCGATATCTGAAATACTCTAGATCAACAGTCCACAACCCTTTGCGATCTAATGATAAAGATCTTATCATGATTTCACTTTTTGATACTTCAAAGGTTAGATCACCTCCTTCCTTTGACTCTTCAGCCATTGAAATTCTTATCTCTCACCATGTGTCCTCTGGATTCAATGACTAAGATCTCATCATAATTTCACATTTCACAGAATTGGAGGATGTATCTCACCCATTATCCACTTCGCAGTTACACTCGATCCAACGGTTATTGGTCCTCATCTCTTAGATCCACCGGATCAGATCTGTACTTATCTTCTGTGCTTCCTCTGGTCATTGGGAATTTATCTAATGGTCGTAAGATTGTCGGGATTAGTGATCCAATGACCATTGTCATTCTTCCTCTTGAGATTTCTGATCTCTCTGACTTAGAAGATTTTCTAAGTGTTCAAATTTCTTGACCTTTGCTCCTCCTGCGAGTATTTCCCTTGGACCTCGGTTGCACTTCTGGAAAGCACAAAGTGCTATCTCTTATGAGTTGTTATCTTTTCTTACTATTCTCTTGTTCACCTGAGCTTATGCTTTCCCTATTTTCCATCATTGCTTCTTTTCTTATTGCTACTTTTCATTCCTGTAAGAATATCATTGATGTTGTTGTTCTTTCCATCAATCCTATGAATGTCATCATTGTTGTTATTTCCATCAATGATAAGCACATTATTTTCCTGAATAACATGACAACAATTGTTGAATTGGGGTTCAACACCTCCTTTGGGACTCGCGACATGGTCTAACAACCTCCCATGGATCCATTAACTCTAGCAGTGACAATTTTACCAATCACTCGTGGGTTTTGGTCTAATGGTAGATGTACTACCGCAAAAATGGTATCAGAGAAAAAGGTTATGGGTTCGAGTCCTCTCGATTGGTGTCGAGTACCTCAATTGGTGTTGAGGGGGAGATTGTTGACTTGGTGGTCAACACCTCCTTCTAGACTCACAACATTGTCTAACAACCTGCCATGGATCCATTAACTCTAGCAGTGATGAGTTTACCAATCACCCATGGGTTTTGGTCTAACAGCAATCATACTACTGCAAAAACATGGGTTTTGGTCTAACAATAGTCATACTGCAACAAAAATGGTATCAAAGTGAAAGGCTAAGGGTTTGAGTCTACTCAATTCGTGTCCAGTACCTCAGTTGGTGCTGAGGGGGAGATTGTTGACTTGGTTGTCAGCACCTCCTTTGGGACTCACGACATGGTCTAACAGCCTCCTGTGGATCCATTAACTCTTGCGGTGATGAGTTTACCAATCACCCATGGGTTTTAGTCTAATGGAAGTCGTACTACTACAAAAACTAGATTGTTGACTTGGTGGTCAAAACCTCCTTCGGGACTCGTGACATGGTATAATATCCTCCCGTGGATTTGTTAACTTTGGAAGTGATGATTTTACCAATCACTCACAGTTTTTGGTCTAACGATAGTTGTATTACCACAAAAATGGTATCAGAGCGAAAGGTTACGGGTTTGAGTCCACTTGATTGGTGTTGAGTACCTCAATTGGTGTTGAGGGGGATATTGTTTACTTGGTGGTCAGCACCTCCTTCGGGACTCGTGACATGGTCTAACAACCTCCTGTGGATCTGTTAACTCTAGCGGTGATGAGTTTACCAATCACCTGCAGGTTTTGGTCTAACGACAACTATACTACCGCAAAACACTTGAGATGTTTAGTGAGATACTCATGGAATATATTATGGATATAGTTATGGAGATGGTTGAACAAACACTCCTATTATGGCATGGTTGTTATAGTAACCTATTCCTATATAAGGGACCTCATTCTACACTATTGTATCATTAGAGAATTATAAATCAATACAATCTTAAGGTTTCATGATATTGGTGTTCCTATGTATGTTTCTATGTGTAATGATATTTATTGTTGGTCATAATACCAACATTTGGTATCAAAGAGCATGTTTTTCTTTGCTATCATATATATTTTTAGAGTAATGTGTTTGTGAGTAAGTGTGTTATAATATGTGTTGAATCACCTTGAGTAGAAAATAGAATTTCTTCATGTCTGAATACTGCTTGTTGCATACAAAGAGGTTGAAGAACCTATGATGTGTTTTTTGTAGTACTGTGAATCCTTATTGTGCATTGAATTTATTGGGTTGTAGTTGTGTGTGTCTGTTCATTTATGATAGAGTTATAGATGGAGATCAATCTGTGAGTACTTTTCGATTGCAACAGAGGAAGTGCTTGTGTGAGGCATGGTAATTCTCCATCATGCACAAATCGTAGAATGTGGTGTGCAAGTTGTTTTCTTGTTGGATTCGTTGATAGTTAACCATTGTAAAGGTTGATCCCATGTGATATTAATAACTTGTAAGTGAATTGTTGCTTGAATAATGAACAAAAATCAATATTTTTCCACTTCAAACTTAGAAATAAAAGATAAGACACCACATGGTTGAAGGAGGGATCTGTTTTAGAATAATATCTCAAGATTGTTAAAATCATTTAGTTGGTTTTTGCCAAGTGGCTAAGGACGAAAACACATAGGCCTAGGGTGGTGAGATTTCATCTCGTCCAACACAAATTTTAGGAGGAAATCCTAGTAGGGGAGTTCTTAAGGTCCTTCCACGAGTATTCAATTACTTGGATCACAACTAATGTGGGAATTTAACTCTAGATCTGATGATAGTTAGTGTGGTTAGAGAATATTGCCAGATCCTACTACAAGTACTAGTTATTAGGCCTAAGGTATGGATGTTGATGAAGTTTGAGAAGTTAAATACAAAAAGAGGAAGTGGGCTTCATCTCCTACTCCTTTGGACAATCCTGGTAAAGTAGTGAGTCCTACTCCTTGGCTAAAGTCATTCAAGGAAATTGTGACCATTTCCCCATACAAGGTTCCATCTTCCTTGAATAATGTAGCATTGAGAAACATATTTAGAGGTATAAGGAACCCTTTATTCCCTAAATGAATCCTTCTTTCCTTTCTTGGAATGTCAGAGTGATTATGATCCTACATCGTAAGTGATTTGTTCTAGGAATTATGTAGGAGGATAAGCTAGATATGGATTTTCTCTAGGAGGAGTGGTTTTGAGCTTCACAACCACATGAACTATGTCTAGAATGGTCCCTTTGGGAACACAAACCATTTTCAAGGGAGGGTGGGTAGTGATTTTCATATTCCCTTACCTTCATAATTTTTTTACATCACATGGTTATCACAATATAACCAATATGCTTGGGTTACTTTTCTTATATAGGAAACACTAATTTGATTTTGTTTAGTGTATGTTCCCATCATCAATTCAACATGGACATGCCTTTGGTAGTGAATGGTTTCTTCTCTACCAGATGCATAATGGATTTTGGGTGGTGACTTCAACATGGTGGAATGGGAGGGTGATAGACATGGTGGTGAAAGTTTTTTGTTGTGAGGTGCAGACAAGTAGGAATGGTAAAGGTGTAAGGCCACCCTATAGTTGTTGATCCTAATTGGGGGTAAAATGGGTTGAACTATGGAGGTTGACTCGCTTGGTCCAATTTTCATTAGGGGAAGGAGATAGTACATTCAATATTGGAAAGGGTGTATGGCCCTTGGGATGATATATACTTTGTTGAGAAGCTTTAAGTGGTCAATGTATTGATGGAGATCATTGGATTATATCATTTTCCCATTCAAACTACCATTTTTGTGTGCCATGTGATTGATTCAAACAATTTTCTTTATAAAATTTAAATGCTTCTCATCCAGATTCTCATGATTTCCATGCATTGATTCGTAATGTTTGGACATTTTATCTGCATTGTGTTGGGGATAGTTTTCAGATGTTATGGTGGGAGGTGGGAGGTGGGAGTTGGCCATTTAGAGACCTAATAAATTCATGTGTTGTTGGGGCTATAGTGTGTGTATTCCACTATAGTGTGTGTATGCTATTGAGAAATTTTTGTTTTGCTTAAGAATCTGTATGCATAGTTTTACTTCAAGGGTTTAGAACTTACATGTTTTTCCTAGGTTATGGTCGATTCATGAGGGTGATGAGAGATCCAAGTTATTATTTTATTTATTAAATAAGAAAGTGGTAGCTAACAAAGTTCTTGTCATTTTAAAAGAAGATGATGTCCTTGAGGAATAGGCCCCTACAGTCCGAGGTATGTTTAGAGATCATTTTCGAAATATCATTTCTCCTTATCCCTTGACAAAGGAGATTATTGCTACTAGAAATTATTGTTATAGGGTGGTACCAAACTTGAGGTGTTTTTTGTATAGAATGATANGATTAGTCCAATAACAAGTACCACTTTTATTTGCTTGGAATTTGTCCATTCAACCCAATCTTCCAAAGTTCATGCTACCCTTGTCTTGTAGTTCTAGACCTCTTTTGCAAAAATGTGTCCTCTTCCAACTTTTATTGAGAATCTCTTATGATTCCTCTATGGAATCTAGGACCTGCTCCTCATTTTGATCCAACATGAAAGGATCGTATTTTAGATTCTCCACAATCACTATGGAGTAAATGTGCATGTATGGGGGTAGAATAAGTTTGTTGGTTTTATCTCCCACCATCTCTGATATCTTTAAAGGTCCATACCACATAGCCTTGATATTATTATGAAGACCCTATAGTATTTTTTTGTTTAGTTGTAACCAAAATCTATCTCCCATTTTGAATGAATTCTCCATTTTGTGTGGATCATGTCTGGCCTTGCATTTTTCCTACGACTTCTTTAGTATCTCCTATACTTGTAAATGGATTTGTCTAATATTCTTAACAATTTTTTCTTCTCTCAATGCATATGCTATGAAGTCCTCCATTACTCCTTGGTTTCCATATACAACATCCAAGGGTGAAGGTGGAAAATATCCAAATAAAGTTTCAAAAGGTGACTTACGAGTAGGAGTGTGAATTTCTCTATTATAAGAGTTTTGTGTGTAGATCATATTTTCATTATAGGTCTTTGGATGATTCTGATTGTAACCCCTCAAGATTTGCACAAAATTTATTTTGACTACTTTTTCATTCCATCTATATGTGGATGGAATGTTGTAGATATATTCATCTTAGTGTTCATGTTCTCCAACAATGTAGTCCAAAATGTATTGATAAATACATTATCTTTGTCTGAGATTATACTCCTTGGTATCCTAAAGTGAATCCAGGCCTGTTTAAAGAAAATATTTGTTGATTCTTGTTATTTTATGGTAATTTTACAAGGCATGAGAATGCATATCTTGCTTAACCTGTCAACTACCACAAATAGATAGTCATTTCCCTTCCTGGTTGTTGGTAAACCACCCACAAAATCCATGGAAATGATTTCCCAAGGTCAAGTGGGTACAAGTAAAGGATGGTATAGAACTTTCTTCATGTTATTGGGATTGTTGATACAACAAAGTATACATCATCGAATATATGGTGCTACATCTTCTTTCATTCTAGGCCAATACACATACCTCTATAAGTTGGAAACTACCTCCCAACACCAAAATGTCCAACAACCTTGGAGGTGTGAGGTTTCTATAGTTGTTCACCTTCAAGGACATAGAGCTTGATGATATTGTAAAGTAACCCATTATGGTAATGACATTCATCCTTTTCATCACCTTCTTATATGTGAATTTTTCCCTATATCTACTGAAACACCTCCTTGAAGTACTCATATTTTTTGTATGCCTCTATGTATGCTTCATGGATAATCATGGATAAAAGGATCCATTTTCGTCAGAGTTCCCAAAGTTGTAATATCAGATGTGGGTGGCCTTGAAATCATGTCTGCCAACCTATATGTGCTTCCCTTCTTATACTTGATGACTAGATGAATATTTTGTAGAAACCCCATCCACTTGTAATGTATGGTTTGTTTTAGTTGCAATTAACCTACAAATAGTGTATCTATTAGTGATATATGTGGATAATGGTCTCCTTTCCCATCAAATAGTGCTTCCACTTCTTAATAGCTTGAACTAGGAAATAGATTTCCTTTTCATATATAGGTTAGTTGAGAAATTCCCCATGAAATATTTCAAAATGATAGCATTTAATCCTTCCTCCTTGCATCAAATTTACCCCCATGGCATACCCACTTGCATCTATCTCCACTTTGAAATAATTTTGCAAGTTTGGTAATGCGAGAATTGGTGCTTGATTAATATTTATTTTCAACTCATAGAAATCCTTCTATTGATTCTACCCCCATTAGAAACTCTTACCACTCGTTGTAATTGTGTGGAGTGATGTGGCTACCATTGAAAATGAAGCTATGAACTTCTGAAAGCATTGTGTTTCCCCAACAAAGCTCCTAAATTTAGTGAGATTTGTAGAAACTAGCCCTTTCATGATGGCCTCCATATTTTTAGGATCTATCTTGAGCTCCTCTCCATAGATCACATACCCCAAATACACCAAATACTATTGAGAAAACTCACATTTCATGAAGTTATCCAACAACTAATGCTTCTTCATAGTATCTAAGACCTTCATGATATTTGAGATATGGGTGTAATGCATCATTCAAAAATCTCGTAAATGTAGTTGGTCCATTACATAGACCAATATATCATGCAATAGAATATAACAAATGATTCTAGATATGTGTGTAATGCATCATTAAATAATCTTGTAAATGTAGTTGGTAAATATTTTTCATGCAACAATTGATGTAAGATTTCATTGATCTTGGGTAGAGGGTACTGATTTTTTAGTGTAATATTGTTCAATGCTCTTTAGTTGATACACATTTTTCAAGTCCCATCCTTCCTTGATACAATTATTATAGGTGACCCACAAGGTTTGGTGTTCGGTTGAATCACATCCTACTCTAATATCTATTGAAACTTCTTCTTCACTTCATTTGCTTCCAAAACATACTATCTATATATCCCACTATTCAGTAATGGGGAGTCTGGAAATAATTTTATTTCTTTCTCCACTTCCTTCTTGGGTGGTAGAATTTTAGGATCCTATAAGAATACTATGTTTTACTATATAAAACCCTCCAAACAATGTTTATTCTTTTTATTACACAACTCTAGAGATTCCTTTACTCTTATCGACTCATCCTCGATATCATTTTCTCTTAATAAAAGTAAAACATTTTTCTTATTGAAACTATTCAACATCTTGGATTGGTTGGGACTTACCAATGAGATCTTGGATTTACCTTTATGTGCATTGACGATGTAGGAATTTACATCCTTTATTAGTTTGTACTAGTTATATCTCTACATGAATATTGCATCCCTCATATACATGTAGATGATTCCAAGCACTACTCCACATATGTCAAGGGTTATTGTGTCCAATTCCACTTCATAAATAAAATCATAACTTGAAACAAATTCAATATTACATAGTTTCATTACCTTGATATATGCATCCTTGTTTACCCATCCTAATGGATATGTGATATGATGATTAGAAACTCCAAAAGATCCAATGTTATGATATTATCCTATAATCCAGAGTCGAAAAGGGAATTTATTTTGGTCTTATTGATTTGGATATTGATGTGTAAGACTTTGGTCATCTCCTTCTCTTCCTGGTGATGAATGTTACTTAGATTCACCTCCTTCTTAATTGATGTGTAGGAAATATTCACATGCACATCATAGATTCTTCAACCTGATTACTTGAATCCATGGCTAGAAGATTCTTTTTCTTTACATTCTTCTTGTGATTCTTTGGGTTCAACTCTGGATGTGGTTTCCAACATTTTTCCTCAATGTGCACATAAATATTGCAATGTTTATAATGGTTTTTTGGATCCTTGCACTAACATGTAGTGCATTTCGTCTTCTTATCCTCCCCCACTTTCCATTCCTTTTTCCCCTCCATGGACGTTTCTAAGTTCTCTTTCTTCATGGAATGTTTTCGCCACCCTTTCTTGTGTCCTATGTTTTCCATATATTGTTGATGTACACAAGGTCTTTTTTTTCCCTTTCGTGTGTCCTATGTTTTCCATATATTGTTGATGTGCACAGGGTCTTAATACAGGGCCTTAAGTTTGGGAAAGAATCCATAGTACATGATCACACATACAAATAATAATTTTTATTACCAATATTACACATAATATAAATACAATTACAAGTAGCTTAATATACATGGCTATCTTAACTACAAAATATAGATAGTTGAGATAATATTTCAATTGTCTGTAACAAACTCAAATTCAAAACAATTCTATTGTAAGCATTATTCCAACAACAACCTCCACAAATAAATATAACATATAACATGGGAAACAAAATATGGAAGAAAACCCAGCTAGAAGGTGAGGTCGCTCTGCTCCCTTTTCTTCAAATGCAATTACAAAGAAAGAGACACTCTCTATGGAGTTGTCTTTAACAATATGGACAATATTGAAGGAATAATTCATACTTGTGATAATTATATGGTGATATTATAATATGTGAAAATGAATACAATGGACAAAGGTGTACATATAAATAGAATATGAATACAAAGAGAAAAGTTAGGGATGATGATCTCATGAATATTGTTGAAATTACTAAAACAACTGAGAGGGGAGGTGAATCAATTGTTACTGTTCTTAAACAATATTATGTTTATTAAAACATTTTTTTAACTTCACCAAGTGACCATCAAGATTGTACAAGATATGAACAACACAAATAATAACCATGAATCACACATATGATATACATAGAGACAAATTTTCATGAGGAAACCCATAAAGGGAGAAAATCTCTTCTTCTTCAAATGATAAGCATTCTTTTATGTTCTGTACATCATCTATCTTTGATAACCAACTCAAAATGAGGCTACCACCTCTGTTTTACAAGCTGCAACTTGTTGAGAGAACCAACTCCCTGGTTTCTCTAGCACCAACTAGAAGGAAGCACCAACTCCTTGAGTGTTCCAGCACCAAATGGATGGAAGCACCTACTTCCACTTATACAAGCACCAAGTTGCATACAAAAAACTCTGTGTTTTCCCAAGCACCACCCTGCCACCCTCTTTTCTAGCCACAGCTATATGAAAGCTACAACTTCCAGTATTCAAGCACCAACTTGAATAACAGACGACTATAGTCCTCCCTAACACCTCCCTACCTCCCTGATTATAAATAAATGATTGATTAACCAACAATATAGATATATCAATTCTTACCACTTCTTCTCTGTTCTTCCATTATTGTCTGCTTCACTATTCTTCTATTTTGTTCATACTTGGATTGACTTGGTGTCTCTTTCTATCTGTTATTTATATGTTCCTCTCATGCTCTTTGGTATGTGTACATTCTTCTCCCTTCACCTTTTTTTTTCTGTTCAACTTTTGTTTCACATCTCTGAGTTTGATCTCACACTTTTCATACTGTGATTTTCCTTTCTCCTAGTTCAACTCTTTTTTCCAGTGACAATAGCCAACCTAACTTAGTCACGATGTATTTCTTTTATACAACCCTTCCATTTAGTTACACTTCGAATCTTCAAAAAAATGCACAAGCAACCAAAATGCCAAGAACCCAATAACTGTGATTCAGTTCTACTAACTAAACCGTAACTAATCAATAGTCCATGAAGTGCAACATTCACCATTCACTTAAAATGTCGATTAATCAAAAACATTGAATTAAATCCACAGAGACTTGCTGATCTTTCAAATATGTTCCTCGCGAACTTTACCTGCTAGAACTAGCACCGGGCGTGTTTCTCCCACATGTCCACTAGTTGTGACCTTAAGCTAACCAAATATTCGTTTCATGATTTCACATTTCAAGTGATCAGTTGGGAGTCACCTCGATTTTCCCAACTCATGAAACTCTGAGGTGGAGCCTAGCAACACTAGCTCCTTCCCTTATCTTCCATTGATGTGACCACTAGGTGTGACCATAGGCCTATTCAGAAAGGCTTATCGTGATTTCCCATGTCGGATGTTTGAACATGAGACAACCCTGAATCTTCTAACTCTCGATATCTGAAATAATCTAGATCAATAGTACATAACCCTCTGTGATCTAACGGTCTAGATCTTATCTCAATTTTTTATTTCGAATGTTTGAACGTGAGCCAACCATGACTCTTCTAAATATCGATATCTGAAATACTCTAGATCAACAGTCCACAACCCTTTGCGATCTAATGATAAAGATCTTATCATGATTTCACTTTTTGATACTTCAAAGGTTAGATCACCTCCTTCCTTTGACTCTTCAGCCATTGAAATTCTTATCTCTCACCATGTGTCCTCTGGATTCAATGACTAAGATCTCATCATAATTTCACATTTCACAGAATTGGAGGATGTATCTCACCCATTATCCACTTCGCAGTTACACTCGATCCAACGGTTATTGGTCCTCATCTCTTAGATCCACCGGATCAGATCTGTACTTATCTTCTGTGCTTCCTCTGGTCATTGGGAATTTATCTAATGGTCGTAAGATTGTCGGGATTAGTGATCCAATGACCATTGTCATTCTTCCTCTTGAGATTTCTGATCTCTCTGACTTAGAAGATTTTCTAAGTGTTCAAATTTCTTGACCTTTGCTCCTCCTGCGAGTATTTCCCTTGGACCTCGGTTGCACTTCTGGAAAGCACAAAGTGCTATCTCTTATGAGTTGTTATCTTTTCTTACTATTCTCTTGTTCACCTGAGCTTATGCTTTCCCTATTTTCCATCATTGCTTCTTTTCTTATTGCTACTTTTCATTCCTGTAAGAATATCATTGATGTTGTTGTTCTTTCCATCAATCCTATGAATGTCATCATTGTTGTTATTTCCATCAATGATAAGCACATTATTTTCCTGAATAACATGACAACAATTGTTGAATTGGGGTTCAACACCTCCTTTGGGACTCGCGACATGGTCTAACAACCTCCCATGGATCCATTAACTCTAGCAGTGACAATTTTACCAATCACTCGTGGGTTTTGGTCTAATGGTAGATGTACTACCGCAAAAATGGTATCAGAGAAAAAGGTTATGGGTTCGAGTCCTCTCGATTGGTGTCGAGTACCTCAATTGGTGTTGAGGGGGAGATTGTTGACTTGGTGGTCAACACCTCCTTCTAGACTCACAACATTGTCTAACAACCTGCCATGGATCCATTAACTCTAGCAGTGATGAGTTTACCAATCACCCATGGGTTTTGGTCTAACAGCAATCATACTACTGCAAAAACATGGGTTTTGGTCTAACAATAGTCATACTGCAACAAAAATGGTATCAAAGTGAAAGGCTAAGGGTTTGAGTCTACTCAATTCGTGTCCAGTACCTCAGTTGGTGCTGAGGGGGAGATTGTTGACTTGGTTGTCAGCACCTCCTTTGGGACTCACGACATGGTCTAACAGCCTCCTGTGGATCCATTAACTCTTGCGGTGATGAGTTTACCAATCACCCATGGGTTTTAGTCTAATGGAAGTCGTACTACTACAAAAACTAGATTGTTGACTTGGTGGTCAAAACCTCCTTCGGGACTCGTGACATGGTATAATATCCTCCCGTGGATTTGTTAACTTTGGAAGTGATGATTTTACCAATCACTCACAGTTTTTGGTCTAACGATAGTTGTATTACCACAAAAATGGTATCAGAGCGAAAGGTTACGGGTTTGAGTCCACTTGATTGGTGTTGAGTACCTCAATTGGTGTTGAGGGGGATATTGTTTACTTGGTGGTCAGCACCTCCTTCGGGACTCGTGACATGGTCTAACAACCTCCTGTGGATCTGTTAACTCTAGCGGTGATGAGTTTACCAATCACCTGCAGGTTTTGGTCTAACGACAACTATACTACCGCAAAACACTTGAGATGTTTAGTGAGATACTCATGGAATATATTATGGATATAGTTATGGAGATGGTTGAACAAACACTCCTATTATGGCATGGTTGTTATAGTAACCTATTCCTATATAAGGGACCTCATTCTACACTATTGTATCATTAGAGAATTATAAATCAATACAATCTTAAGGTTTCATGATATTGGTGTTCCTATGTATGTTTCTATGTGTAATGATATTTATTGTTGGTCATAATACCAACATTTGGTATCAAAGAGCATGTTTTTCTTTGCTATCATATATATTTTTAGAGTAATGTGTTTGTGAGTAAGTGTGTTATAATATGTGTTGAATCACCTTGAGTAGAAAATAGAATTTCTTCATGTCTGAATACTGCTTGTTGCATACAAAGAGGTTGAAGAACCTATGATGTGTTTTTTGTAGTACTGTGAATCCTTATTGTGCATTGAATTTATTGGGTTGTAGTTGTGTGTGTCTGTTCATTTATGATAGAGTTATAGATGGAGATCAATCTGTGAGTACTTTTCGATTGCAACAGAGGAAGTGCTTGTGTGAGGCATGGTAATTCTCCATCATGCACAAATCGTAGAATGTGGTGTGCAAGTTGTTTTCTTGTTGGATTCGTTGATAGTTAACCATTGTAAAGGTTGATCCCATGTGATATTAATAACTTGTAAGTGAATTGTTGCTTGAATAATGAACAAAAATCAATATTTTTCCACTTCAAACTTAGAAATAAAAGATAAGACACCACATGGTTGAAGGAGGGATCTGTTTTAGAATAATATCTCAAGATTGTTAAAATCATTTAGTTGGTTTTTGCCAAGTGGCTAAGGACGAAAACACATAGGCCTAGGGTGGTGAGATTTCATCTCGTCCAACACAAATTTTAGGAGGAAATCCTAGTAGGGGAGTTCTTAAGGTCCTTCCACGAGTATTCAATTACTTGGATCACAACTAATGTGGGAATTTAACTCTAGATCTGATGATAGTTAGTGTGGTTAGAGAATATTGCCAGATCCTACTACAAGTACTAGTTATTAGGCCTAAGGTATGGATGTTGATGAAGTTTGAGAAGTTAAATACAAAAAGAGGAAGTGGGCTTCATCTCCTACTCCTTTGGACAATCCTGGTAAAGTAGTGAGTCCTACTCCTTGGCTAAAGTCATTCAAGGAAATTGTGACCATTTCCCCATACAAGGTTCCATCTTCCTTGAATAATGTAGCATTGAGAAACATATTTAGAGGTATAAGGAACCCTTTATTCCCTAAATGAATCCTTCTTTCCTTTCTTGGAATGTCAGAGTGATTATGATCCTACATCGTAAGTGATTTGTTCTAGGAATTATGTAGGAGGATAAGCTAGATATGGATTTTCTCTAGGAGGAGTGGTTTTGAGCTTCACAACCACATGAACTATGTCTAGAATGGTCCCTTTGGGAACACAAACCATTTTCAAGGGAGGGTGGGTAGTGATTTTCATATTCCCTTACCTTCATAATTTTTTTACATCACATGGTTATCACAATATAACCAATATGCTTGGGTTACTTTTCTTATATAGGAAACACTAATTTGATTTTGTTTAGTGTATGTTCCCATCATCAATTCAACATGGACATGCCTTTGGTAGTGAATGGTTTCTTCTCTACCAGATGCATAATGGATTTTGGGTGGTGACTTCAACATGGTGGAATGGGAGGGTGATAGACATGGTGGTGAAAGTTTTTTGTTGTGAGGTGCAGACAAGTAGGAATGGTAAAGGTGTAAGGCCACCCTATAGTTGTTGATCCTAATTGGGGGTAAAATGGGTTGAACTATGGAGGTTGACTCGCTTGGTCCAATTTTCATTAGGGGAAGGAGATAGTACATTCAATATTGGAAAGGGTGTATGGCCCTTGGGATGATATATACTTTGTTGAGAAGCTTTAAGTGGTCAATGTATTGATGGAGATCATTGGATTATATCATTTTCCCATTCAAACTACCATTTTTGTGTGCCATGTGATTGATTCAAACAATTTTCTTTATAAAATTTAAATGCTTCTCATCCAGATTCTCATGATTTCCATGCATTGATTCGTAATGTTTGGACATTTTATCTGCATTGTGTTGGGGATAGTTTTCAGATGTTATGGTGGGAGGTGGGAGGTGGGAGTTGGCCATTTAGAGACCTAATAAATTCATGTGTTGTTGGGGCTATAGTGTGTGTATTCCACTATAGTGTGTGTATGCTATTGAGAAATTTTTGTTTTGCTTAAGAATCTGTATGCATAGTTTTACTTCAAGGGTTTAGAACTTACATGTTTTTCCTAGGTTATGGTCGATTCATGAGGGTGATGAGAGATCCAAGTTATTATTTTATTTATTAAATAAGAAAGTGGTAGCTAACAAAGTTCTTGTCATTTTAAAAGAAGATGATGTCCTTGAGGAATAGGCCCCTACAGTCCGAGGTATGTTTAGAGATCATTTTCGAAATATCATTTCTCCTTATCCCTTGACAAAGGAGATTATTGCTACTAGAAATTATTGTTATAGGGTGGTACCAAACTTGAGGTGTTTTTTGTATAGAATGATANCTCATAAAATCAACCAGAAAATAGAATGTTGTCCCATTGTTAATAAAATTTAGAAATATGGGTTTGGATAGTACCCACAATTAATTTCCTCCTTGGACTCCTCTTAGACACTCCTAGAAATTCCCCTCTCTTTTTTATTAATTATCTCCCATATCTATCCATATTCCCAATAGTCGGTATCACATTATATTTATTAAAATCAGAGAATATAATTTTCATATTACATCAATTGGCCATGGTCATATTCATATTTACATTATCCATTAATTAAACTAGGGATTATAGTGAGGATGTTACCAGAAGGAAGGTAGTGAAGATATGGGGGGAGGCATTAAACTAGTGGTTGGACAAGATGTGGGCCTGGACAAGGTTTGGACCTATCCAAATCATCCCTGGTTAAGAAATTCTCAGGCAAAATGGTTTCTTTGAATACCCTAATTAAGTGGATGGACCAAACTTGGTGTGTCAGGCTCGACTATGTACCTGTGTGTCAACTTCTGGAAAAAGGTTGGTGCGGATTCATTTCCAATAGAAGGAGGCAACATTGGATATATTAAAATGTGTTTGGTTCATGGAATCTTTGTCATTGTCCTTGAAACCCTAGTACCCATTATTCGACTGGCCACAGAAACAATGGGACAAGCCTCGATATGGGTAAAACTTTCAAGGCTACCCATGGAATTTTGGTCGGTGGCTACGATAAAGGCCATTGGGGACCATTTAGGGAATACTATAGTGGTTGACAAAAAATTATATTATAGAGGGATATTCTTTGTAGTACGCGTGATGGTGGAGGTTGATACAATGAAGGGATTATTTGAATTGATCGAATTAATAATGCGTTCTTGATATTATATACAGTCATTGGAATATGTACATGTGCCTTTATAGTGTGCACATTTCCATATGTATGGCCACATAGTGGCATATTCCCCCTTGTAGTTTTCGAAGAAGATCTAGCATAAAACATTTCAAGATTCCAGTACCTTAAGTTCTAAATCTGTGAATTCATCTTCTCGAGATGTGGAATCCTACCAAGTTGAGGAAGAGGACCCCCACGGCCACAGTGGGAAGTTCATGGTGGGAGATATTTTGATTCCATGGATTTAAGTCTATCAAAATATTTCCTACAACTAGATGGGCTCTCAGCCATACATATTTTCTCTTTCAACTGAATGAACCCCAATGTGGATGGATAAAGGCATCGTTTGACCTTCTTCTAGTGAGTACTTACTTGTGTCTTATTTATATGACATTTTGGGCCATTGGGATGGAAGTTCAGATTTATCTCACCTTATCCCCCATATTTTGGGTGGTGGGGAATAAAATCCATTGATTCCTAACCAAGAAGTAATGGGCACTATAAAACCTTGGGAGCACGATAATCTCACAAACCTCTCCATTCCCTTGCGGGTGAATCCTTGTAAAGAGTCTTTGGCCCCTTCGACTTCTTCATTCAGTAGGAGTTCCAAGGGTGGTCCCTACAGTCTTAGGCCTCAAGGAAGACCCTTGAAGGATCCATTTGATCCAGGTGGATATCGGGGGCCACCCATCTTTTCCAAATGGCTCGAAACAGTTTTCTGGCCATTTTGGCAATTTACTATTTTTAGCAGGTTTTCACTTTCGGGGCCAT
>JZKD02S1941182.1:16806-47789 GCA_000966675.3 Picea glauca
AGCTCCTCTTGAACATCTTTTGCATAAATTAACAATTTCATCGTATGATTCCTTAGATATGTCCCCTTTTCCAAGAATATTCAGCATATCTAGACAGTCATCCCTTACTCCTTTTTATAATATAGTTTTGAGAATATATTTACTTACATTGGGGTGACTGGATCTTTGTAGATTATACTGCAGCCTTTCTACAAAGTCCTCCAGATTTTCATCCTCTTTCTGCATCATCTTAAATAGCTCCTCCCTCTTTTCTCTTTTTCGGCAATAGTCCTGGTATTTATTCAAGAATTTCTATTTCATTTGGTCCCATGTTGTGATTACATGGCCTCCAAGACTCACGAACCATCTTAGTGCATTTCCTTTTAATGTTGCTGGAAATAGCTTTAATTTTTTAGCATTGGAAACGTAATCATAACTTATGCATAATATATCAAACTCAAAAAGGAATTCATCAGGATATTTTGAAGACAAACCATGAAAATTAGGTAGTGTTGAGAGTGGAATGCTCTTCATGGGGGCTACCCCTCTAGGAAGATCACCAATAGGAAATCCTAATGTGGAGAAAGAGTTTTCATCATTTACCTCTCCTTCGGGACCTGCCTGTTCTTCATGATGCAATTCTTCATTGTACTCATCCATGTTTTCTTCTGTCTGCTCCCTTGCTGCACTTGCTCTGTCCTCAATGTTTCTTGTTGGTTTCTGGATTGTCTCAGGACTCCAAACCTCTTTCCTTGTTTCAAAGTTTGCTTGAAATGAAGGCTGGGATTTTTGTTTCCGAAGGTTGGTTCGTTGAGTAGCAAATTCATACTTTGATATAATTTCGTCAATATAAGTCTTTCTTCCTCCTCTTCCTCTGCCCCTGCCACCTATAGGGTCAATGTCTTTGGGGTCTCTGCGTCCTCTCATGCAATATTTGTATCTGAAAAATCATAAGTGCTTTTGAAATCTATAATTACCTTCCCCGGCAACGGCGCCAAAATGTTTGTCACTATAATTGCTTATTTAATCTAAACAATCAAGTGCTACATAAATTGTCAACCCAGGGAAGTCTGTTTATTTCAAAGGTAACCATGCACTATATATGCTAAATCTCAAAAGCAACCTAGATTTGTAGTAAAAACTATATTAATCACACTTGCCTTGAACAAACTGAAGTTCTAACTTGAGTTACAGGAAAGAAATCTACCTATTGCAGAGCTCAAAGTTTAAATAAATGATTAATTGAATAATCCTGGATTACATTAAAATAACGACAAGATACTGCAGCAGGAAAGACCATCTATTCTGTAACCAGAGAACAGGACCCTATTCCCAGAGCAGGAATCTTCAGCACCTGTTTTCGATCATCACACTTCATGAACTCATTGCTTAAGTAAAATAATTGACATACACACTGAAGGTTATCTATCTTTAACAGAAAACATGATCGTATTTCCTAAGCAGGAAACTTCAGCACCTGTTTCTGATTAGCACACTTTCATAAACTCATTGATGCACTGAAAGATAACTATCTCTAACAGAGAATAGGACCCTATTTCCTAAGCAAGAAACTTCAGCACCTATTCCTGATTAGCACACTTTCATAAACTCATTAATGCATTGAAGGCTAACTATCTCTAACAGAAAACATGACCCTATTTCCTAAGCAGGAAACTTCAGCACCTGTTTCTGATTACCAAGATTTCATAAATTCATCAAATAGGATTGCTAACTAAAATGATTAACAATTACCCAAGCATGAATCACATGAAAACAATGTAACGTTTAGTAAAGAAGATTTTTCAGCAAGACAGAGTTCATCAAAGTAGTGTTTCAGCAAAACAGAATTCAATAAAGTAGTGTTTCAGCAACACAGAATTTAATCAAGGCATAAACAAAGATCACACTAACACACTACAAAACTAACGCGTGAATATTGTGAAGAAGGTGGGCCCTCCCTTCTCACAAGATTCCCCTGAAATGAGGAGGCTAGAGAGAAATGCTCAGAACAGTATTTTATTCATCTGTCAATGTATCATATTACAATCTGAAATGAAGTACGTCATTCTCTGTAAAACCTTCTTAGTACCAAAAACCAAAGATGATCCATCAAATGATGATTTCCTCTTATTTAAAGAGGAGAATCCCTTCAATACAATTGATCAACAAATTACAGGTGTGTATCTGAGTCCTATTCTTAGTCAGGTCAACTTTCTAAACTGGAATAGGATATCCTAGTCTCCCGCAATAGAATGCTATTACAAGTGCTGAGTGAGTTGTTTGCTGTTGTGGCTGGAGTAACAACTTCTTTATTTTTTTCCTGTTACTGCTGTTATATGTTGTTTCAACATCGGAAATCATGGGTTGTTTTAGCCACGAGATTTGCGTTCTGACTGTTTCATCACTTCTAAGGCAGCAATGATGGTTGATGCTTAGCTCACGGTGCAGCTGTTGTAGTCAATCTTTTTGAGTTGTTGTTCAACATCATTGACCACGGACTGTGTAACAGCTTCCTTTGTGTTTCAGCATCATTGACCACGGACTGTGTAACAACTTCTTCTGTGTTTCAGCATCGTCGACCAAGGACTGTGTAACAAGTTCTGTGAGTTGTTGTTTTATCATCGTAGTCCACAGACTGTGTAACATCTTCTTGCTGTTTCAGCAACAGGCCTCAATGCTAATCTACAGTTCGAGCTGTTTCATCACTTATACATTTTTTATCAAAGGTTAAGTACGAGAGTAATGTAAAATTATATGCAAAACAGATTAAACATATAGTAAAGAGAAGAGATGTTGTATACCTTTGGAAAGATAGGGTAAAGTGATAATATGAGTTTAAATGTGAGTGAAACAAGAGTGTAATGGTGGCAAAAGTGTGGGCAAAAAGGTACATTGTATGGTCCTAACACTTTTCATTCCTAAGCTAAATGACTATTATAATGAGTACCAAGACCCTTTTTCTCAAGGTATGAACTATTCATCTTGCATTTATATTTTCATTTACTTTTCATGTTTGATTAGTAACTTTCACATATTTTACCCATGAAATGATTTAACTAATGATCAAAATGTTCAGAATGACCCAATTCAAGAAACTCGTTGTTGTTACAGCTATGCACCAATGCCAGAAGCTGTTAAATGACTGCTGCAATGGATTCCACCAATCCTGGAAGCTGTTACACAACTACTATGATAGAAGCCCGTTAATATTGGAAGTTGTTACAACAGACGCCACCAGTTTTGTTGTTATACGACTGCTGCAACACCTATTGATTAGATTTGCTGGCTCACGATGTTGATCAAGGAGAATTCTAGATTTTGTATTAATGATATCTAATGAACAGCTTGAGAATCGAGGATTCTTAGGACTGTTCTGTTTTTGAACACTGAATGGCTCTGACTTTAAATAGCAAAGCTTTTGTATTAAAAAGGTTTGTTAGTTTTTCCTTTGTGACTAAAGAAAGAAAAGTAATGCTTATTGTACACAGACATTTTTTTGGCAATTGAATGAAGAAGTGGATTGAATTTCTTTAGCAGACTGTAACCTATCTCTTTGAGAAGATTTAGTGAGAAGGAAAGGGCCCACCTTCCTCACTGATTCCCCTCTATTTCGAATTCTGGATTAGTTGTTTTAAATGTGAATGATTTAACTGTTAGATATTTCTAGAATACAACTGTTGTTACAGTTTAGTTCCTTCTTGATAAATGCACATAAACTTGTCTCATGATAATTAGAAGTCGGTTGTTGAACATTGCTCGAGAAATGCTTTCCCTTTTTCTGCATTAGGTTAAAATATTATTTCCGAGAAATAAAAGTGTGAAGCATCTTCTTGCAATAAGTAGATTTCCTTTCTACAAATAGTATAGAATTTCTTCCTGCAAAAGTAAATTAGAAAGTTAGATTAGGGAAGGCAATCCAGGGTTTTTATATATTCATCAATTTAGATTGCAATTATTATTTTAAATCTGTAGAACTCCAGTTGTATCAGCACAACTGTGTTAGTGAGAATATTTGTTTGTTTTGTTTAAAAGAACTTCCCTACTACAATTATATTAGAGGTGCTTTCATAATCTAGCATAGATTGTGCACAGTTATCTTGAAATAACAAACTTCCCTGGGTTGACAATTTATATTGAACACTTTGACTTTCTATTCAATTAGATAATTAAAGTGCCCAACATTTTGGCACCGCTGTCGGGGAAGATAATTGTAGATTTTGGTAAGAAAATTAGTTTTCTTTCTTGGGAATGAATAGTCTACATGAATCACGAAACATGGGAACGAATTCCCCAAAATACTAAGCTTACAGGTACTGGAGGACATGGAGGAAGAAATCCTAACCTACTGGGAAGACAGGCCATTGTTGATGAGATTATAGCCAGAGAAGATTCTTCTTCAGGATCCATTTTTTGCCTTGTAAATCCTCCAAGAAGACATGATCCGTAGTCAGCAGAAATACCCCCCCTCGAAACATCATTCTCATCGAGGGTTGAAGTTGAAGCTAAAATCGAAGTTGAAGATTTGTCACCAACAAATCAACAAGCAACACTAGAGAACATTCAAGATCACGGAAGTGTAGCCTAGAACAGGGAAAATCTAGAAGAAGTTGTTTATCAGATCAATGATCGGATAGTCACTAAGGAAGAGTGGGACATTTTTCATATTGAGTGGATGCTAAGAGAACATATGGAGAATCAAGGGGATAATGAAGAAGAGATCGACCAAGATAATCCATAGAACAATGAGGATCAGGTAAACAATGAAAACACTATATCTACCATGGTTTTTCCTATTTCTAATGTTCCCACATGAGGGATGGATCCTATGAAAAACATGCCTCTCTCAGCTCTCCCAAATTTTCATGGATTATCTACTGAAGATCTGGATGAGTTTCTTTTTGAATTTGACATTTTGTGTAGAAACTATGACTACACTACCACTGTGCATAAGCTTAAACTGTTTCCAGCTACATTAAAGGGTAATGCGTTAAGATGGTTCATGAGCCTTGGAGGAGAAAACATTTCAACATGGGTACAAATCAGGCCTCTTTTCCTGAACAAATACCAAGACTATTGTCGAACAAGGGAACGAGGAGAGGAACTATTCAAAATGTCACAAAAGGAGGACGAGACCCTTGAAGACTTTGTGGAGTGACTAATATACAATCTACAATGGTCTGGCCATATGAATGTGAGTAAGGACATTCTTAAAACCATTTTGCTAAAAGGAGTTAGAGAAGATTGTTTAGATATGTTGAATATGCTTGGCAAGGGAGATATATCTATGGAATCCTATGAGGACATTGTAGATCTCTGCAAAATATGTTCTTGAGGATCTACAAGGAATACGCCAACTATTAAGGATACTACTTTTTCAAGGGTTCAAAAATCAGCCAATGGAGGAGCAACAAGAGAAGAAATAGGTAATCTGTTAGAAAGTTTCAAAATAGAGATGATTAAAACTCTTTGGCCTCACAAATGGATACTTTTCAGGTCAAATAGAAATAAGCAGAATCAAAGCAAGTATTATGCATTTTCTATCCAAAATGTAGAAAGAAACATGAACCAAGGGAGTGCCCACTGAACAGTGTCCAGGTATGCCTTATTTGTGAATTAGACCATGCCACTGACCAGTGTCCTTCTCTACCAGGTGTAAAAGCATCAATGAAGGCAACTAATGAGGAAGAAAAGCTTGTCTATCTAATAAAACAAAGGAGACAATGGCAGCCAAGAGGTCAAGGTATGAATTCTCAATTCTCTCCTCTAGCATTTAATTATTTCAACAATCAACTACCATATGGCCAGATGAATTCCCCCCCTCCAAATCAAATCCCACCCTCTTATCAAGATCCTAATGCATGGTTACCTATGCCCCAACAATAGAATCACTATGGGAAATGGAACCCATTGGGATAGGCCCTCAACAACAACTCAGTTATCAAAGCCATCACCAATCGAACTTCTTTCAACAATAGTTCCAACCCCCGTACCAGCAGCAACAGCTGCAACTGCCTCCCAATAACTCACCAAACAATCCTCCCTTACGACCTTAGATGCCTATGCAACCTAACCCAAACCAAAATAATAAGTTCATTTAGAACATAGACATACATAATGTGCCAACCTTATCTATTACTCCTATGCCCTGTGATGAAATAAAATAAAGATCAGGGAGAATAGTTGAGCCAATAGTTGAAGATGCCCCATCTTCATAATTAGATAAGGAATCAGGGGAGAGACCATCTACTGATACAGAAGAAATTGACCAACTCATTCTAGAATCAATAGACCCACCATTCCCTAAAAGATTGAAAATTACCAAGCCTGTGGAATTACCATCTTTCAATCTCCTTGGAGAATTGCAAAATCTGCACATTAATATTCCACTACTGCAAGCAATAAGGGATGTCCCTATCTATGCCAAGACTGTGAGAGACCTCTGTATCTGAAAAACTAGACAAAAACCTAAATATCCCATTACAGTGCATGTAGTGGGGGATTTGTCTAAGCTAATGTTAGAAAAAACTCCACCTGTTAAATATGGCGACCCAGGAAACCCTACAGTCACAGTTAAAATTGGACAGACATATATTCCACATGTACTAGTTGATTTAGGGGCAGTAATTAACATCATGCCAATAGAAAATATGCAGTTGTTCCAACTCGGAACACAAATCCGACTTACTCCTACTGTTCTAGAATTAGTTGATTGCTCCACCATTAGACCAAAAGGAGTAAATGATGATTTAGTCATTTGAATAGACTCATGGGAGTATCTTGCTGATTTTGTCATTTTGCAACCCAAATCCCTTCTGGGAGGCCATCCTATAATTATGGGATGACCATGGTTAGCTACATTTGATGCTTTCATAGGTTGCATATCTGGTTCGATGAGCATCTCTGATGGTTATGACAAATAAAAAATACCCTGTATCCTCATGCTACACCCAGTGCAGAACCTGAAAACTCTCTATGGATGGACACTGAGGATCAAAGTGCTATGCCTATGTGAACTATAGGAAAGGCCCTAAGTTTCAAAGATGAGACGGAGGATGAGTTAATCAATTGATTTATTTGTGACCTCTCTATTGTTACACAGAACACGCACCACCGGTTGATCGGAGTCTTTGACCCTATGGCCGAGGAAGAAATGAACTCAGAAATGTTCTCAGAAACTGCTGACAATCAAAGTGATTCAGCTGTAACAACAACCATTGTAACAACAAACTCTGTAAAAACATATGATGAAGCAACAACAACTGAACTATTTCCTAGAGTTATTTCTAAGAGCGTCACTGTGGAAATCGAACCTAGAAAAACCTTGAACATCAATCCCGATCTCTCCAACACTGAAACTCGCCGACTGATGAAATTACTGACTATACATAAAGAGGCATTTTCCTGGGATTACATGGATATGAAAGGAATTCCCTATGAACTATGCACCCACCATATATACATCAAAGAAGAATGCCAACCCATTTTCCAACCACAAAGGAGGATGAACCCAAACCTTAAGGAAATTGTTAAGGAAGAACTTTAGAAATTTCTCAACGTTGGATTCATCTATCCTATATCAGACAATGAGTGGGTATCACCATTGGTTATTGTGCCTAAAAGGAATGGTATGTGGAGAGTGTGTGTGGACTATAGAGCCATGGATAAGGCAATGCAGAAGGATCATTTCCCTCTGCCATTTATTGATCAGGTTTTAGATAACTTAGCCGAAAAAAATATTTTTCTTTCCTAGATGGATTCAATGGCTTTAACCAAATACAAATTGCCCCAAAAGACCAAGGTAAGACCACATTTACTAGCCCTTGGGGTACATTTTCCTACAATCTTCTCCCATTTGGCTTGTGTAATGCACCAACCACTTTCCAGAGAGTTGTGATTTGTATTTTCTCTGATATGGTGAATGACTATATGGAAATATTCATGGATGAATTTACACCTTATGGTACTGATTTCAAAGACGCTTTGTCTAATTTGGAAAAAGTTCTCAAAATATGTAGACAGTCTCATATTTTTTTACGTACAGAAAAGTGCCATATGATGATGCGCGAAGGGGTAGTGTTGGGACACTTCATCTCTTATGCAAGGATTCAGGCAGATCCAACCAAAATCTAGGTAATTTTGGACATTCCAACTCCATCAAATCAGAAAGAGGTAAGAAGTTTTTTAGGGCATGCCGGGTATTACAGGATATTCATTAAAAAATTATCTAAACTTGCCTCTCCATTGTTATTTCTACTAACAAAAGATGTTGACTTTCCTTGGACTGACAAGTGTGAATTGTCTTTTGCAGATCTTAAACAGAAATTGTTGACAACTCCCATCTTGAGAGGGCCCAATTGGGCTCTGCCTTTTCACATTTCTTAAGATGCCTCAGACACTGCAATTGGTGCAGTACTAGGGCAACAGGAGGACAAAGAACCCTATGCTATCTACTATATCATCAAGAACATGGTTCCTGCTGAGTTAAATTACACAGTTACTGAAAGAGAATTCTTGGCAGTAGTTTATGCAATCAATAAATTCAGGCATTATGTAACTAGTTATCCAAATTTTATTCATACTGATCATACAACCATTAAATATCTAATAAATAAACCTATTACTAATGCTCGAGTGACAAGATGGTTGTTACTACTGCAAGAATTTGACATCACTATAGTGGATAGACCAGGAAAAGAAAATGTGGTTGCTGATTTTCTCTCAAGATTACATATAAATGATGATAATTCACCTGTAGATGATTCCTTTCCTGATGAAATTTTTTTTTCAGTATCTTCTCACTCACCTTGGTATGCAAACATTTCTAATTATTTGGTTGCAAGGAAGGTACCCCCACATCTATCTCCTCGATAAAGAAGGAATTTTATTCAAAAGAGTGTTAGGTATAGCTGGATAGGAGGATACATCTTCTACACAGGCCTAGACCAAGAAATCAAGAGATGTGTGAGGGATGATGAAGTTTATGATCTGCTGAAATCTTGCCATGATGGCCCTTGTGGGGGTCATTTTGCTGATAAAAGGATCGGGCATAAAATTTTAAGGATGGGTTATTATTGGCCCAGCATATTTCAAGATGCTAAGAAGTATGTCCAAGCTTGTGACAGTGGCCAATGCATGGGTTAGCCAACTCACAGGGATGAGATGTCGCTCTAGTATCAAGTAGTGTTAGAGCCTTTTGAGAGATGGGCCATGGATTTTGTAGGACCCATTCACCCACCTTCCAAACAAAAATTCTATATATTGGTCTATACAGATTACATGACCAAGTGGGTGGAGGCAAAAGCACTTATTAGAGCCTCATAAGAAGTTGTCTTAGCATTCTTGTTTGAAGATATATTTGTTAGGTTTGGTATTCCTAGACAATTTGTAACTGATGGAGGACCCCCTTTCACATCACATAAATTTAAATCTCTACTCAGTAAATATCATGTTTTTCATAGAATATCTTCTCCATACTATCCACGAGGAAATGGCCAAGTGGAAAGCACCAACAAAGTTATGGAAGCCATTCTTACTAAAACAGTGAGAGAAAATCGTAGCGATTGGTCTGACAGATTTGATGAACCTCTTTGGGCTTACTGAACTACTTGGAGGAGCACAACTAGATTTTCTCCTTACAAGATGGTATATGGAAAAAGCCTTTTTCCCATTGAATTCAAAATCAAAACCTTAATAACTACTTCAGCAGTCAACCTCGACTTGACTATGGCACAGAAAGTCAGACTGTAGTAGCTCAATGAGCTTGATGAAAAGTGACTGGACGCCATCCATCAAACCACAGTGATTCAACAACAAATAACAAAAAGGCATGACCAAGTCATCAAGAAGAAATTATTCCAGAAAGGAGATTGGGCTCTGTTGTATGATTCACTCTTTAAGGAATTTCAAGGTAAGTTGGATACGCGATGGCTAGGGCCTTATAAGGTAGACACTGTTTTTCCCAATTGGACAGTCTGGTTGATTACTATTGATGGATCCAATACACACTTACATGCAAATGGTCATCGCTTGTGTCTGTATCAACATCCACTATCCAAGGCAGAATTAAAAACTAGTTGTATAGTTGATACAAGTTATCAATTCTTAAATAGAAAGGAGCTTGCTAATTCCCCTTCTAAACTTTAGGACTTCTTTTGCTCAGACCTTGTATATAAATAACCTCAGCAAAATTTGCATTTCTCTGTTTTTAGTTGAAATTTCTCTATTTTCTTTACTATGCTAATAAATCTTGGAAAGGTATCAGTCAGTTATGTGTGTGCAGGTGGATTGATGAACAAAAAGGTTGAGTAGTGCAAAACAAGTCAAACACTTAGTTCATGAAAGTTGAAAAACATCCTAGAAATGAAGTAAGGTAGCATTTGGCCGATTTCAATGTTGTTACACCCCTTTTCTGTTAAAGTGCCTGATTTCCATGTTGTTACACCTACCTCCACTATTTTTGCCAAAGAACCTGTTGATACACTAATTACTGTTATTCTTTCTTTCCACTTCACTCTTTATTTTTCACCTTTTTGTCGATGTTGCGGCTCTATCCCTCCAATATTTCATGGAATAACACCATTGATTAGACAATACTGACGCTCTCTATCTGAAAGTGATTCTTCATTATGACTTGACTTCACATTTGGCGATTTCCAGTTATCTAACTACAGTAAGGACTACGTATCTGCTCCAACTTTCATTTCTCTCATGATCCTTCATCATGTCAGCTATTCTGTGCCACTCAGATGGCAGTTGGATTGTGCGATTACTCCGACAGATCGTTATGTGCAGTAAGATATGAGGTACATGATTAATCCTATGTGTTAAAGTAATGAATATATAAAAGCACGATTTTTTATTTACTAACCGTTTGTCATAAATCGATGCACCTGGAGCCAATCCACTTAGTTGGGGGGAGAACGTAAATCTATCCATTCGTTTTGAATTTTATACACACCTCCACCACCTTTCCACCCACACTTCTTTTAACTAAGACATTGTATTCTATCTACAAACCACATTCGAGCTTGTTATGTCTCTGATTTAGGTGATAGTTTTTCCTCCTACGTGCCTGTTAGACTCTCAAGCAACATCATGGGAGGATCAACTATGAGATATGAACCCGCAACTCTGGACATTTTGTTACTACACCCAGAGGCCTACCAAATATTTATTCAGGCCAACTAGATATCATATTTTAATAAGTTCAAAGGATTTAGTGACAATGAGGTATTGGAGTTTATTCAAAATCTTACCGAAGGGTATTCAATGGTGAATGGGGAAAGGATTCCAGTATCAGAAGCAAGCATTGTTGTTGTAACAGGGTTGCCAAGAATAGGAGACCGATGGTTTAATAGAAAAACACATCTTCTGGATGCATAGAAGGGGTTCCTCATCAACACTGAGCAAGTTCAGACCAAAGGCATAGGTGTATATGTAAAATCCTTACCAGAGCCATGGGGGGAAGTCACAAAATTTCTTAAAAGGTACATTACCTGTGAAGGCCGATACCAAGTTGTTTATTTTTCTGATTTCATCTTATTATCACATCTGCGACATCAAAAATTCATAAACATTCCTTATTTTCTCCTCCATTCATTGCATAACATGGCTCATTTTGTAAAAAAATCCAAGAACCCCAAAAACTGCATTTCTAATCACAGACTCATCGTCCTATTAATTCGTAGAGGTATGGGCATTTCCAATAACCCATTATCTGTTGCAGCAGACCAACCATAGTATGTACATACAAATAGGATTTCACTAGTCCTTGAAAATGCAACCCATAGACCTCTTCTAGAGCCTCTTCCCTCACCTACAAAAACAGTCTGAACCCCTATTGTCGTTATCCATAAGATGACCTAGAAAAGAAACCACATAACCCAAAGCCATCCTGGCACCAGACAGACAAGCCTCGACGAATTTACATTGCAACAGCCTGTAGTTGTGGTTGAACAAATAGATGAAGAGCCAACCACTCAACCAAAACATGTGTCACAACACTTAGCTGCAACCTATATCATTGAAAACCTACCCCCTACCTCTAATAAGAAAACCTCGGGTCCTATCTCTGCATTACCTAAAAAGCGAACAAGGATAGCACGGTCCATTATAACATCAAGACTGCTTACCTCCTCTGCTGTGGCACAATCACATAGAACCCTCCTATTGTTGTTGTATCTGATCAAGCGCCTACTATCATTACCTATGCATCTTCACAAGAAAGGAAACGTCCATTCAAAGGAAAATCTCAGAGAGCTCTTGACCAAATTGGATCAAAAAAAAATCAGAGTCCTCTAGGTACTGTGACAGAGAATTATACAAAGGTATGAATACCAGGTTTTACCTTATGCACAAAACTTTAGGAAACTATCTTCTCCTTTCAAAATGAATGTACCCAATTCACAGCAGAATCATCGATGTTGCCTGATGATTCTGCACATCCTATGTCCATTGACGATGTACAGATCATCGCAGACACCAATATACCAGAATATCCTCCTTGTGTGGTTGAGGAAGAACGCCCCGTAGCTCCTCCAGCAACGAAGAAGAAACCTCTACTTTCATTTCTATTTTACCCAAGAGAAGAACCAGGTTCACCAGGTCTACCAAAGCTGCAATTGGATGGCAAGATATGGAGCAGGCTATTCCTATTCTTTGTACACTATCCTCTATGGTTGATACAAGGACGGTTCCACAAGAACCAACTATCCATGTCAAGATTGTTCCACAAGAGCCAGTCCTCATAGATACAAGTGTTACACCAGAACCAGTTTCTCCACAAAGGATTGTCCCACTAGAGCTAGTAATACCAGAACCAACTGACAATGTCGAGATTGTTCCACAAGAACCAGTCTTGACAGACACAGATGTTACACAAGAACCAATTGTCCATGTTGAGACTGATCCACAAGAATGAGTCCTGACAGACACAACTGTTCCACAAGAACCAACTACACATCATGTTGAGGATGTGCCACTTGCCCAATTTCTTGCCCAAATAGAGAAAAAGATCAAGAATGGAGAAAATTATAGAATTGCTTCACTAATAACGAAGAATGATAACCTCAAAGCAGAGTTAAAAACCCTAAAAAAAGAGATGTTGACTGCTCAATAGAAGAATCCAGATGGGATAACCTTGGACATCCTAGCACTGACAAAAGCTGTTATGGGCAGAAAGAAAGAAATCATGTGTTTTGAGTGTGGAAACATTTAATTTTAGGCAAGATATGAGGTAGTCAAAGTTCCAGTCACTACAGGACCAACAACTGCCTCAGTCAATACTGAACATGAACTTACTGCTACACAAAAATTAGTAAAACAGAGGAGATCTCAACGTCATAAATTAGTTGTCGGTATACTAGAAGCTTGCAAACAAAAACCTCTCAAACAAGAACCTTTGTTTCCTTCACGAGTTGTTACTCAAGAAAATCAAACTGATTCTATTCTAAAAAATAAAGAAACTCAAAGAGATTGTTGACACAATAGATTTTCTTTTTGACATAGCATTCCTTAATACCGACACTTAGCAATTTCTCTCAGAAATTTTGCAGTGGAGGAGATAGTTATCTACTTCAACTACAAAGTAAGGTATGAATGTGTTTTGCATGAGGACATGCAATGTCTTTAGTTGGGGGGCATGTTAGGACCCAGAAATGTCCCTTTTTTAGTACATCTTTTGATCATTCAACGTTCTCATTCCTAAGCTAAATGACTATTATAATGAGTACCAAGAACCTTTTTCTCAAGGTATGAACTATTCATCTTGCTTTTATATTTTCATTTAATTAGCATGTTTGATTGGTAAAGTTCACATATTTTACCCATGAAATGATTTAACTAATGATCAAAATGTTTAGAACAACCCACTTCGAGAAACTCATTGTTGTTATAGCTAAGCGCCAATCCTGGAAGTTGTTACATGAGTGCTGCAATGGATGCCACCAATCCTGGAAGTTGTTACACAACTGCTACAACAAAATCCCATTAATCTTGAAAGGTGTTACAACAGATGCCACTGGTCCTGTTGTTATACGATTGCTACAACATCTGCTGATTAGATATGCTGGCTCATGATGTTGATCAAGGAGAATTCTAGATTTTCTATTAATGATATCTAACAAACAGCTTGAGAATCGGGGATTTTCATGACTGTTCTGTTTTTGAAAACTGAATGACTCTAACTTTAAATAGAAGAGCTTTTGTAATGCAAAGGTTTGTTAGTTTTTCCTTTGTGACTAAAGAAAGAAAAGTAACTCATACACAGACATTTTTTTGGCAATTGAATTGAGGAATGGATTGAATTTCTTTAGCAGACTGTAGCCTATCTCTTTGAGTGGATTAAGTGAGAAGGAAAGGGCCTACCTTCCTCATTGATTCCCCTCTATTTCAAATTCTAGAATAGTTGTTTTAAATGCGAATGATTTAACTATTAGATATATCTACAATACAACTGTTGTTACAATTTAGTTCCTTCTTGATAAATGTGCATAAACTTGTCTCATGAGAATTAGAAGTCAGTTGTTGAACATTGTTGGAGAACTGCTTTCCCTTTTTCTACATTGGGTTAAAATCTTGTTTCCATGAAATAAAAGTGTGAAGTAGATTCTTGCAATAAGTGGATTTCCTTTCCTCAAATATTATAGAATTTCTTCCTGCAAAAGTAAATTAGAAAGTTAGATTAGGGTAGGCAATCTAGGGTTTTTATATATGCATCAGTTTAGATTGCAATTATGATTTTAAATATCTAGAACTCGAGTTGTATCAACACAAATGTGTTAGTGAGAATGTTTGTTTGTTTTGTTTAAAAAAAATTCCCTACTACAATTAGATTAGAGGTGCTTTCATAATCTAGCATAGACTAGGCACAATTATCCTGAAATAATAGACTTACCTAGGTTGACAATTTATATTTAACACTTTGATTTTCTATTCAATTAGACAATTAAAGTGCCCAACATTTTGGCACCGCTGTCAGGGAAGATAATTGTAGATTTTGGTAAGCAGATTAGTTTTCTTTCTTAGGAATGAATAGTCTACATGAATCATGAAATGAGAGAAAGAATTACCCAAAATACTAACCTTACAGGTACCAGAGGATGTGGAGGAAGAAATCCTAACATACTGGGAAGACAGACCATTGTTGACAAGATTATAGCCAGAGAAGATTCTTCTTCAAGATCCATTTTTCGCCTTGCAAATCCTCCAAGAAGATGTGATCCACAGTCAATGGAAATACCCCCTCTCGAAACATCGTTCTCATCAAGGGCTGAAGTTGAAGCTGAAATCGAAGTTGAAGATTTGTCACCAACAAATCAGCAAGCAACACTGAAGAACATTGAAGATCAAGGAAGTGTAGCATGGAACATGAAAAATCTAGAAGAAGTTGTTTATCAAATCAACGGTTGGATAGTCACTAAGGAAGAGTGGGACGTTTTTCTTATTGAGTGGAGGGTGAGAGAACATATGGAGAAGCAAGGGGATAATGAAGAAGAACTCTACCAAGAGAATCCATAGAACAACGAGGATCAGGTAAACAATGAAAACACTATCTCTACCTTGGTTTTTCCTATTTCTGATGTTCCCACACGAGGGATGGCTCCTACGAAAAACATACCCCTCTCATCTCTCCCAAATTTTCATGGATTATCTACTGAAGATCCGGATGAGTTTCTTTTTAAATTTGACATTTTGTGTAGACGATATGACTACACTACCACTACGCAGAAGCTTAAGTTGTTTCTAGCTACATTAAAGGGTAATGCGTTAAGATGGTTCATGAGCCTTGGAGCAGAAAACATTTCAACATGGGTACAAATGATGCATATTTTCCTGAACAAATACCAAGACTATTGTCGAACAAGGGAAGGAAGAGAGAAACTGTTCAAAATGTCACAGAAGGAGGACGACACCCTTGAAGACTTTGTGGAGTGACTCCAATACAGCCTACAATGGTTTGGTCATCCGGATGTGAGTATGGACATTCTGAAAACCATTTTGCTAAAAGGAGTTAGAGAAGATTGTTTAGATATGATAAATATGCTTGGCAATGGAGACATATATAAGGAATCCTATGAGGACATTGTAGATCTCTGCAAAAGATGTTCTCGAGGATCTACAAGGAATAAGCCAGCTACCAAGGATACTAACTTTCCAAGGGTACAGAAATCAACCAATGGAGGAGCAACAAGAGTAGAAATAGGTAATCTGTTAGAAAGTTTCAAAACAAAGATGGTTAACTCTTTTGCCTCAGAAATGGATACTTTGCAGGTCAAACAAAAACAAGCAGAATCAGAGTGAGTATTATGCATTTTATGTCCGAAATGCAGAAAGAAACATCCACCAAGGGAGTGCCCACTGAACAGTGTCTAGGTATGCGTTATTTGTAAATTAGACCATGCCACTGACCAGTTTCCTTCTCTACCAGGTGTAAAAGCATCAATGAAGGAAACTAATGGGAAAGCAGAGGTTGTTTATTTAATAACACAAAGGAGACAATGGTAGCCAAGAGGTCAAGGTATGAATTCTCAATTCTCTCCTCCAGCATTTAATTATTGGAACAGTCAGCTACCATATGGCCAGATGAATGCCCCCCCTCCAAATCAAATTCCACCCTCTTATCAGGATCCCAATGCATGGTTACCTATTCCCCAACAAAAAAAATCACTATGGGCAGTGGAACCCATACTGGAGAGGAACTCAACAACAACTCAGTTATCAAAGCCATCACCAACCGAGCTTCTTTCAACAATAGTTCCAACCCCTATACCAGTAGCAACAACTGCAATTGCCTCCCAATAACTCACCAAACAATACTCCCTTACGAACTCAGATGCCTGTGCAACCTAACCCAAACCCAAATAATAAGTTCGTTTAGAACATCGACATACATAATGTGCCAACCTTATCTATTACTCCTATGCCCTGTGATGAAATAAAATTAAGATCATGGAGAATAGTTGAGCCAATAGTTGAAGATGCTCCATCTTCAGAATCAGATAAGGAATTAGGGGAGAGACCATCTCCTTATACAAAATAAATTGACCAACCCATTCTAGGATATGCAGACCCACCATTCCTTGAAAGATTGAAAATTACCAAGCCTGTGGAATTACCATCTTTCAATCTCCTTGGAGAATTGCAAAATCTGCACGTTAATATTCCACTAATACAAGCAATAAGGGATGTCCCTATCTATTCCAAGACTGTGAGGGACCTCTGTATCAGAAAACCTGGATGAAAACCTAAAGATCCCCTCACAGTGCATGTAGTGGGGGATTTGTCTGAGCTAATGTTAGGAAAAACTCAACCTATTAAATATGGCGACCTAGGAAACCCTACAGTCACAGTTAAAATTGAACAGACATCTATTCCACATGTACTAGTTGATTTAGGGGCAGCAATTACCATCATGCCAATAGAAACTACATAGTTGTTGCAACTCAGAACACAAATCTGACCTACTCCTACTATTCTAGAATTAGTTGATCGCTCTACAATTAGACCAGAAGGAGTAATTGATGATTTAGTCATTTTAGTACACTCATGGGAGTATCCTGCTGATTTTGTCATTTTGCAACCTGAATCCCATCTAGGAGGCCATCCTCTAATTCTTGGATGACCATGGTTAGCTACAGTTGATGGTTTCATAGGTTGCAGATCTAGTTCCATGAGCATCTCTCATGGTTATGACACAAAAAAACTTACCCTGTATCCTCATGCTACACCCAGTGTAGAACCTGAAAACTCTCTATGGATGGACACTGAGGATGAAAGTGCTCTTCCTGTGCTAACTATAGTAAAGGCATTGAGTTTCAAAGATGAGATGGAGGATGACTTAATCAACTTCTTTATTTGTGACCCCTCTGTTGTTACATAGAACACACACCACTGGTTGATCAGAGTCTTTGACCCTATGGCCTAGGAAGAAATGAACTCAGAAATGTTCTTAGAAATTGTTGACAATCAAAGTGATTCAGCTATAACAACAGTCGCTGTAACAGTAGATGTTGAAACAACAACAGCCAAATTATTTCCTAGATTCAGTTCTAAGAGCATCACTATGGAAATTGAACCTGGAAAAACCTTGAACATCAATCCCGATCTCTCCAACACTGAAACTCCCCGACTGATGAAATTACTGACTGTACATAAAGAGGAATTTTCTTGGGATTACATGGATATGAAAGGCATTCCCTCTGAGATATGCACCCACCATATATACATCAAAGAAGAATGTCAACCCATTTGCCAACCACAAAGGAGGATGAACCCAAACCTTAAATAAATTGTTAAGGAAGAACTTCAGAAACTTCTCAATGTCGGATTCATCTATCCTATATCAGATAGCGAGTGGGTATCACCATTGGTTATTGTGCCTAAAAAGAATTGTAAGTGGAGAGTGTGTGTGGACTATAGAGCCCTGAGGAAACGCAGAAGGATCATTTCCCTCTGCCATTTATTGATTAGGTTTTAGATAACTTAGCCGGAAAAAAAAAATTCTTTCCTAAATGGATTCAGTGGCTATAACCAGATACAAATTTCCCCACAAGACCAACATAAGACCACCTTTACCAACCCTGGGGGTACGTTTGCCTACAAGGTTCTCCCATTTGGCTTGTGTAATGCACCAACCACTTTCTAGAGAATTGTGATTGGTATTTTCTCTGATATGGTGAATGACTGTATGGAAATATTCATGGATGACTTTACACCTTATGGTACTGATTTTGAAGAGGCTTTGTCTAATCTGGAAAAAGTGATCAAAAGATGTAGACAATCTCATCTTTCTTTAAGTACATAAAAGTGCCATATGATGATGCGCGAAGGGGTAGTGCTGGGACACTTCATCTCTTATGCAAGGATTCAGGTAGATCCAGCCAAAATCCAGGTAATTTTGGACATTCCAACTCCATCAACTCAGAAAGGGGTAAGAAGTTTTTTAGGGCATGCCAGGTATTACGGGAGATTCATTAAAAATTTCTCTAAACTTGCCTCTCCATTGTTTTTTCTACTAACAAAAGATGTTGACTTTCGTTGGACTGACAACTGTGAATTTCCTTTTGCAGATCTTAAACAGAAATTGTCAATAACTCCCATCTTGAGAGGGCCCAATTGGGCTCTGCCTTTTCACATTTCTTCAGATGCCTCAGAAACTGCAGTTGGTGTAGTACTAGGGAAATAGGAGGACAAAGAACCCTATTCTATCTACTATATCAACAAGAACATGCCTCCTGTTGAGTTAAATTACACAGTTACTAAAAGAAAATTCTTGGCAGTAGTTTATGTAAACAATAAATTCAGGCATTATGTAACTGGTTATCCAACTTTTATTCATACTCATCATACAACGATTAAATATCTAATGAATAAACTTATTACTAATGCCCGAGTGACAAGATGGTTGTTACGATTGCAAGAATTTGACATCACTATAGTGGATAGACCAGGAAAAGAAAATGTGGTTATTGATTTTCTCTCAAGATTACACATAAATGATGATAATTCACCTATAGATGATTCCTTTCCTGATGAACATCTGTTTGCAGTATCTTCTCACTCACCTTGGTATGCAGACATTGCTAATTATTTGGTTGCAGGGAAGGTACCCCCACATCTATCTCCTCGAGAAAGAAGTAAGATTATTCAAAAGAGTGGTAGGTATAGTTGGATAGGAGGATACCTCTTCTACACATGCCTAAACCAAGAAATTAGGAGATGTGTGAGGGATGATGAAGTTTATGATCTGTTGAAAGCTTGTTATGATGGCCCTTGTGGGGGTAATTTTGATGATAAAAGGATTGGGCATAAAATTTTAAGGATGGGCTATTATTGGCCCAGCATATTTCCAGATGCCAAGAGGTATGTCCAAGATTGTGATAGTTGACAACACATGGGTCAACTAACTCACAGGGATGAGATACCACTCCGATATCATGTAGTGTTAGAGCCTTTTGAGAGATGGGCCATAGATTTTGTAGGACCCATTCACCTATATTCCAATCAGAAAGTCTATATATTGGTCTGTATAGATTACATGACCAAGTGGGTGGAGGCAAAAGCAGTTATCAGAGCCTCAAAAGAATTTGTCTTACCATTCTTGTTTGAAGATATATTTGTTAGGTTTGGTGTGCCCAGAGAATTGGTAACTGATGGAGGACCCCCTTTCAAATCACATAAATTTGAAGCTCTACTCAGTAAATATCATGTTTACTGAGGTGCTTTCATAATCTAGCATACACTATGCACACTTATCTTGAAATAGCAGACTTCTGTGGGTTGACAATTTATATTGAACACTTTGATTTTCTATTCAATTAGACAATTAAAGTGCCCAACACTTTGCAAAATTATTCAAGAGAGAAAGGTCGAGATTAGAGAACGTGAAGACATAATTTGATGTGGATTTCAAGGAAATGGATAATTGAGTGTCTAAACAACCTACCAAATTATGCAGCACTTCGGCCCTCTTCCCATCAGAACCATCTGGAGTAAACTTTGGTCCAAATCCCTTTAGCCCAAAATTTCAAAATTTTTATGGCTGGTAGCTAATAAAATAATCCTAACTTGAGATCAAATCCTTAAAAAAGGGTCCATTGGGACATCAAGGTGTAGTCTATGCTATGATTCTGAAGAGACCCAAGATCATCTTCTAAACAAATGTAATTTCAATATGCAATTCTGGACCAAGGAGACACCAAATTTCAGAGAACATACCTACAAAGAGACAATGTTTTAGCCACTATAGAAATTTGGAGCACTCAACCCTTCAACAATAGCCTTATTAATAGAGATTGGGAAATTTTTACAGGTATCCTTATGTGGAATGTATAGAAAGAAAGGAACAAAAGAATATTTAAAGACAAATCCCTTACCAAAAATAAACTTTGGGAGCTTATCAGTAGAAATATGATCGAATCCATTGCAACATCCCATTACATGGCTCAAAATCTCCAGGTTCAAGATCCCCAAAAAACCATCTTCATCAATTGGATGTTATGTCCTTGCATCAATTAGAAACCCCAGGAAAAAAATATAGATAAAGCATGTATTAGGATTTTTGGAGACCCCTTTAGAAAGGATTCATCGAGCTAAACTTTGATGGTGCTTCTAAAGGAAACCCAGGCCTAGCAGAGGAAGGAAATATCTTCAGGAACCACAAAGGAGAACCCCTCATTTTCTTTGCGACCAACCTGAGATTTACTTTCAATAATGCAACTAAGATGTAGGGCCTCAGGGGAGGCATAAAAATAGTGATAGATAGATCATTTTCATCCTTGGAAGTTGAGGGTGAATCCCTTCTGGCCATCAACGACCTACAACAGCTCATGAACAGGGCCAAAGAAGAGATTATCTCTCATAATTGGCGTCCAAGCTATGGATTCTCAGTTCTTGGATCCATGGTAATGACCCGAACAAACAGAGTATTCAAGATGATCAAAAGGAATGCCAACATGGTGGATTATTTCATGGACAACATAGGTGTCACAATGCATGAGAAGTTTCAAATCTGGCATCTAGGGGAGCCACTTAGAGGTGGAATAATGATCATATCCAATGCAACTGCCAAGATGACATGACAATGTGGAGGGAAGCTACGAAGCACACTGGTCAAGAAAATTGGGAGAAAGGTCCTTATCATGAAGTGTTCAAGGAGGAGAGATGGCCCAGATCTATAATGACATGCATAGGGGATGATAGGATGACCCTCCATGTAGCGGTCCCATACCCCGAGAGAGGAAGAGAAGATAGACGACCTTTGGGAAACACAAGAATAAGTGAGGAGGCATTTAAAGTGAAGGAAAAGAATGAAGGAGTTAATTTGGGAAAGGACAGACCACCCTATGGTTAACCCCCCATGACGAAGTGTACTAAGAATTCCAGACAAGCAAAGTTTGTTCGAAAGGGAAATTTTATTATCACAGGAATAAATGGCCACGTGCCACATGAAATATTGGTAGTCTAGAGGAGAAGGGATGATGTCCAATCACCCTCCCCTCCATCATATATATTGGTGAGAAGTTTTACGAAGTACAGAACATGATCGAGAAGAAGCATGGATGTAGATTCAATGACAATTTCCACAACCATAAATACAAGGGATGGTGGAGAAGGATCTCATTAATCCCTCTTTGTTTCTATCTTTTGACTCTCCTTTGGATGGTCATTAGTCTGTTTATCAAAATTAGTCAAAATATGGCTCGTCGCTGGAAGAAACATTTGAAGTGAGGGAAACCTGGCCACCACAACAATGAAGCCTCAACCTCGAGGGGTCACAACCATCTTTCCAGAGAAGAAAAGGAAGCACGCGCAATCGAGGAATGCATTTTGCTGCAATGTGAGATGGAAGAGATTCATTTTGGGAATATAATTGAAGACAAAGTTATGTTGATAAGAAGGAAAATTGAGGAGTATGAAATTATCCAAGAAGTGGATCGATGGGTGGCCGACCCTAGTAACCCTTGGACCAGAGACACAAAGTACTTCTGAATAGTAGAATATTATTTTATGAATAAATAATTGGTGGCCCAGGGGTTAAATGAAACCCACCAGCAAAAATCAAAGATTCTCCACTAAATTCTCATTCTGGAGAGGAATTTTGAATTGTTTTGTTGATCCTAACGTGGAATTAAGTTCAGGGTCAACCAGCCAGAGTAGATCCATGCCGACAAGGAAAAAGGTATGCATCATGAAACATCCCTTGGATCTATTCTCATAACCATTTAAATATAGGACGATGAGGATCTGACCCAAAAGGATATGGCCTTCCCTTGATAGGAAAACCAACACCAGATGAAGCAGGAACTGAGGAGTCATTCGAGACCATACCAAGGCTTGATGCAGAGGGCACCAAGTTCTTATTAGGGATCTCACAACCTATTGGTTTTTTTTTTGTTTTTTTTTCTTGCTTAACTCATGCTTGAGGGTACTCTGATAATGGCCCCTCCTTTATGATTTCAAGATATAGTCTAAGTTTCAGCTATATTCTCAGTCAAAATCTCTCTCGATGAGGGTATCATATAGTCTTTTTGTGAACTCTAAAAGTATAATGAACATCTGTAGAATTATAGTGATAGGGTTTAGGGGTCTGGTTTCACTTTGAGGAAGACGCCACTGGCCACATATTTTTATACATTAGTTTTTGATATAATAAAAGTCCCTTGTTTTAGATTAAAAAAAAAACAATTTGGAATTTGAGGTATTGGAATCACTTGATACCAAATATTTTTTTCTTACATTCCATTAGGTGTGGATCCGCGTATTGTAATCACTTGATACCAAATATTGTTTTGTAATAGTCCATTAGGTATGGATCCACACAAATGTTGAAGTTGAAGAATTCATCAATTAAATATATGGAATATGCTACTTTGGTACTCAAATGTTCTGTAAGTGTCCATCATATCAGGTAGTGAAAATATTTCTTTCCTATTTATTTAAATGGATAACCTCCCATAATTTCCATCTATATCTTCATATTCATGTCCAACCAAGAGGAAACCAAATTTAAAAATGTAAAAAACACTCCTTGTTAAAAGGGAAACAAAACCACTTTTTCATATCTTGCTCAATTATCAATTTGCAATATAAAGACTAGTAGTAATTTTCTTTTTAACCGTGATGTAGTATCATCACTTACCTCAAAAATTTTCATATCATCTTTTCTTATAGACCAAGAATTTTTCATAAGATTCAGTTTGTAATATATCATCATGCAATGGGCTATTTGATGACCCCTTCTTGTATGAAAAATTGGCATATCAATCCACCATTAGATATTTGATTTCATTATGATATTTGTGTATTGAAATCATGGTGAAGATTTTAAACATATCTATAAATCAAACTTGGATAAAGTGGCCAAAATATTGATCCTTGTGTCCATATGTAAGCATGACAATGAAAGAAATTGGGAGATCGTGACACTATGTAACAACCTTTTCTTTATTACCCATCGCACGTGTATAATGTATTCAAATTGTCCATCTTGTCATGAAAATGCTCAAGAAAGTGCCAATATACTTCTCTAAATTAAATTTGTGGGAATATTATACAATATGACAACTTCAATGTAGTTATTATGGGATGTTTGAATCTCCTATAGTTGTTCTACTTCATCTAAACCATTGGTGTCTCTAAATCTGTTTATGATTGAGACACAATGATTATACCTTAAAAATAATTTATTTTTTTATCATAACCATTGGAAATTGATTTATCATTAGTGTGTCCAATGACATTCCAATTTAAACAACTGTTGCATGGCAGTGTAGTTCCTCCCTAAAAGTTAATTTACCTGAAAAATTAAAAGTTAATTTGTTGACTTAATTAAAAGTAAATTAAAAGTTAATTTACCTGGAACATTTTAATTGTTGTTAGAATTATTTGGTGATACCATCTTGGATACAACTCGTAGAAATCAATGTGAAGAGAATTGAACCAAGAAGATGGAAGATTTTAGAATCTTACCATGAGTGTATTATGGAGACTTGAATTCTTATAACCTACTAGCCAGATCAGTAAATTGTAGGCCAATTTTGAGATCAATGGTTGGTGCACTAACTTATTTAGAATGAGTTAATGCATTGTTTGATACATTAATCATCTGTTTGTTTCAAATTTATTTTCCTCCTTTGTTGGATCACATTTTTCTTTTTGTGTTTCTTTGAAATTATATTACAAAATTGAAAGAACATCAAAGTGGCATAACAAAAGTACAGTGGGCCAACAAACCACAGGCCTAGATTTGGCCTAGTTTCAAATCACGTCTCTCATAAATTTAACCATAAGCACTCACTAAGAACATGCATCTCACAATTTCTCCTACATAGTCTCCCTCAAGTTGGTTTGGGGTGCAAAAATGTTTTTTTTTTTTCATTCTGTGCCCAAGGTTTCTAAAAAAAGTTCTGTTTCATTTAGACTCATTGTGTGTTAGTGAATTTCAATCTTTCTAGGCTTATCCATGGGGCAATAACATTGCAATATATGAATCCTTTGATTTTTCTATGTATTATATAGGAAATTTGTGTGTTAGGCAAGTATATTTGGCTTGCTTGATGTCAATATATGCTCAAGAAAACCATTTATGGTGGAAATGCATTATATTATGACTTAAAGTAACTCAAGTTTACTATTTAAAAAATACTTTCGAATTCTTTAAACTGATCATGTGTGATACGACGTTATACAAATTAGTTAAGGTCAATAATCTCCATTGTCAATGTCTTGGAGAGGACATCATTGAATGAATCTATAAGGTGTTTGTATAATGGAGTTGGAGGACATCATTGAATGAATATATAAGGTGTTTGTACAATGGAGCTGGTTTTCTTAAGTAAAAGTAATTATAAAAGTTCTTATAAATCCATAAAACTTGGATATGTGTACAATGAAGTTGGTTTTTTTAAGTAAAATTAATTATAAAAATTCATATAAATCAATAGAAACTTGGATATATAAATTATCATGCTTATGTACAAATAGAACAAATTACATTAGTGAATAATTTTTGAAATTAAATTTTTGTCTCCACTTGTCAAACAAATTAAATAACTAATTTTTTAAAACTTAATTTGTGTCTCCACTTATTCTCAAACAAATGAAGTAAATGTCATTGTTAGAACCTATTTAAGGCTAACCATTTGTCTTGTATGCATTTATTTTCCATATTTTGAAAATAATCATAAAAAAAATAGATTAGATGATATTATTTGGACAATTCTTTTGAAATAGCTTTATCATCTTACGAAGATAATCAAACTATTATTTTAACATGGCATTCTTTTGATAAGTTTCACCCCTACCTTTATAAGATGATAAATATAGATAAAAATATATATATTAAGCTATTCCACCAAAGGAAATGAAATGCACGTATAAAAATATAGTAGAATAAAATAGATGTGACACTCTCAGTTGTCGTCTTGGTTGGTCGACTGGCGAGTTCACATTAATAGTCATGCTTATACCGAAGGCAACATGAGATTTAGAAATTTATAGAATATTATAACATTGCACCAAGATTTAGAGCAATTTATATAATGCTATAACACTTTTTACTTAAATAATAGTATAAACAATTATTTAAATTTTATTCAATATTATTTTTAATGATTTTAAATGTAAATTTGGAATTTTGATTTTGTTTATGATAATAAAGGTTTGTACCTAGAAATTGATCCTTCTTGGCTCTAGAGTTAAAATGGATATATACTTGTCTATACTATTTTATATTAATATTAATAAATAAACTATAAAGTAAAATTAATGATTTATATCCTATAATATTAATATTAAATATAGTATTCATTATTAATATGTGATAATGTTTTGTTAAATTTTATTCAATTAAATATTCATATTTATTTTTATTTTTCATTTTTATGTAGATGTGTTCCTTGATAATCATCTCTCACCCAACACTTTCATCATATACATTTTGCACCCAACAATTCCATGATACACATTTTGTAGACAACACTTCCGTCATTTGCAATTCGACCCCGAACCACTAGAACTCTCAAGCTTCACTATACTCGGGTTCACAACTTTTGGAAAAACAATTAAGTAACTAGAAAGATAAAGTACAAGGAAAAGAGAAATGAGAAATTGGTTAAGTATAGAAGACGAAAAAGATAAATACACATAAAACTATATATATTAAGCTATTGCACCAAATGAAATGAAATTCAAGTATAAAAATATAGTAGAATAAAATAGATGTGACACAGTGAGCGGTTCGCGGACTCATAGGTTCACATTTATAGCCATGCTTATGTATCACCAGTCCCACCAACAACAACATGAGATTTAGTAATTTATAGAATATTATAATATTGTACAAAGATTTAGAGTAATTTATATAATGCTATAACATGTTTTACTTAAAGAATAATATAAAAAATTATTTAAATTTTATTCAATATTATTTTTAATGTTTTTAAATGTAAATTTGAAATTTTGGGATTTTGATTTTGTTCATGATAATAAAGGGTTGTACCTAGAAATTGATCCTTCTTCGCTCTAGAGTTAAAATTGATATATACTTGTATATACTATTTTATATTAATATTAATAAGTAAATTATAAAGTAAATTTATGATTTCTATCCTATAACATTAATATTAAATATAATATTCATTATTAATATGTGATAATGTTTTATTAAATTTTATTCAATTAATTATGCTTATTTATTTTTATTTTTCATTTTTCATGTAGATGTGTTCATTGATATACATCTTTCACCAACTCTTTGGTCATATGCATTTTGCACCCAACAATTCCATGATACACATTTGAAGACAACACTTCCGAAGCTTCACTATATGCAGGTTCACAACTTTAGGAAAAATGACTAAGTAATGAGAAAGATAAAAAACAAGGAAAAGAGAAACGGGAAATTGGTTGAGCATAGAAGATGGAAAAGATAAATACACATAAAACTATATATATTAAGTTATTGCACCAAAGGAAATGAAATGCACGTGTAAACTTATAGTAGATTAAAATATAGATATGACATGACTGGCTAGTTGGAGGACTCGTGGGTTCACATTTACAAACATGAGATTTAATAATTTATAGAATATTATAGCATTGTACCAAAATTTAGAGTAATTTATATAATGCTATAACACTTTTTACTAAAAGAATAATATAAACAATTATTTAAATTTTATTCAATGTTATTTTTAATGTTTTTAAATGTAAATTTTGAATTTTGAAATTTTGATTTTGTTTATGATAATAAAGGTTTGTACCTATAAATTGATCCTTCTTGACTCTAGAGTTAAAGTGGATATATACTTGTATATACTATTAATATTAATACTAATAAATAAACTATAAAGTAAAATTAATTATATCTATCCTATAATATTAATATTAAATATCGTATTCACCCTGAATGGGGTGACACAGAGCACTAAAGTGCAACATCCCATAGGGCATGGAGAGGCCATAAATAAGGATGGACGACTCTCATTCCCTCGACATTAAGAATGAGAGATAGCCATAACTGCTAGCCAACAGCCATGGAACTTCTCCCTCATGGGAATAGCCGGGTGGCCATCGAATTCAATGTTAAGGAGGTGATCATGGTAGTCGTCCCATCGCACCTTCCGGTTATTATCCACCTCTGCATATACCTTCCTCATTTCATTTTTGGTCTGCACCAGGCTTGCAGTATAGAGCTTGGGAGTGAGCATTGTTTCATCCACTATAATTTCTCCATTAGCTTCATCCTCTCGATGCCTTGGGAGAGTGGAAATCTATGTCGTGGTCCAGCCTGGTACAACATGGATGCAAGGTAGAAATGACTATAAAATCTTGAGAGGGTGCTCTCAATTTATCCCACCCAAAGAGATCATCTTTCTCACAAAGAGGGAAGGGAAAGGATGGCTTGGTCACCTCCACCAATTTTTGTGGAGGAGTTAATCCCAAAGGAGGCCATACAACTCCGTTCGGAGGATATGATCTTCACGGTGGCAGAAATTGGTAGCCTCCAACCAGCTTCCCTAAGGATGAAACTCATTTTGTTACAGCAACTCACCACAATGCGGGCACCATGGACTCACAAATGGAGGATTTCCCTATCTATTACATTAAAGAGTAAATCCTATAGGAGTGCCTCCAAATGGTCCAGAATGACTTAATATAGGAGGGTATCACTCCTTTCACAGTCGCAGAGCATGAACCTAGGATCATAGGGATGGGAGGAGAGGGAGGGGATGAGGAGCAGAGTGTGAGAACGAGTGACCAGGATGGCGTGAAGGAAGGAACATCGGTTGCGGAAAGCGAGGCAGAGGGTGGGTGCACATCGAAGGAGGGTGGCTATTTCCTTGCACCACCTCCTATTTCGACAACCTCAGACCAGTGGTGTGTCCCTTCACCCTTCTTCCACCCTGAAAAACTCGATTTGGGGTTTGATTTGAGATGCCCGATGACAGACCATACTGTGACACACTCATGAGCCAACACATAGACATTCTCTATGAGGCTTTATCCAATGCTCTAGCAAAGAAAATATGTCCAATGTATGCGAGACTCTATGCCCTCCCAGCTCAGAACAAAATGCCCAGTGAAGACATTGACAATGGAGACCTCAACGGGTAATAGCATGGCTAGAATTGCCTTCTGGTTTTGGTTAGATTCTCAGGCTCTAGTTTGATGTTATGTTAGTTAAAAATCTTTTATGTTTAGCTTCTTTTCAGTTTCAGTTGTCATGGACAAATCTACAAATTATAGACCACCACTCATCATGGTTTCCTCTGGGCATGGCTGATGGGGGTCTGCCTCTTTTGGACCTGGTTATCCAAGGCTGCCAACTGTTCTAGTTTCCTCCTTTTTGGTAGAACAACTAGCGGCCCAAGGACAGATGTATATTTTTAGTTATGATATAATGTAAATGATCCACACTCTCTTTTTTACTTAAATTTTTTTATTATTAAGTAACGTTTTCATTATTAATATGTGATAATGTTTTGTTAAATATTATTCAATTAATTATTCATACTTATTTTTATTTTTCGTTTTTCATGTTCGGTGTATACATCTGAAAACACTTCCATCATTTTCAATTCGACCTCAGACCATTGGAACTCACAAGCTTCACTATACCCAGATTCACAACTTTCGAAAAAATGACTAAGTAATGAGAAAGATAAAGTACAAAGAAATGAGAAACGGGAAATTGGTTAAGTATAGAAGAAGAAAAAGATAAATACACATAAAATTATATATATTAAGCTATTGCACCAAAGGAAATGAAATGCACCTATAAAAATATAGTAGAATAAAATAGATGTGACACGGACTCGTGAGTTGGCGGACTCGGGTTGGCTGACTATATCACTAGTTCGATCGACAACAACATGAGATTTAGTAACTTATAAAATATTATAACATTCTACCAAGATTTAGAGTAATTTATATAATGCTATAACACTTTTTACTTAAAGAATAGTATAAACAATTATTTGAATTTTATTCATTATTATTTTTAATGTTTTTAAATGTAAACTTGAAATTTTGGACTTTTGATTTTGTTTATGATAATAAAAGTTTGTACCTAGAAATTGATCATTCTTGACTCTAGAGTTAAAATAGATATATACTTGTATGTACTATTTTATATTAATATTAATAAATAAACTATAAAGTAAAATTAATGATATTTATCTTATAATATTAATATTAAATATCGTATTCATTATTAATATGTCATAATGTTTTGTTAAATTTTATTCAATTAATTATTCATATTTATTTTTATTTTTCATTTTTCATGTTCAGCTGGTTCCGTGATATATATCTTGCACTCAACATTTCCGTCATATACATTTTGCACCCAACATTTCCCTGATACACATTTTCCAGACATCACTTCCTTCATTTTCAATTCAAACCCCAGACCACTTGAACTCACAAGCTTCCTTATAAAGAGAAACTAGAAATTTGTTAAGTATAGAAGACTAAAAAGATAAATACATATAAAACTATATATATTAAGCTATTGCACCAAAGGAAATGAAATGCACGTATAAAAATATAGTAGAGTAAAATAGATGTGACACGATGAGCCGGTTCGCGTTAAAAAATAGTATACACAATTATTTAAATTTTATTCAATATTATTTTTTATGTTTTTAAATGTAAATTTGGAATTTTGGAATTATTGAAACATTAAGAATATACACCATGAAAAATTTATGAGGCACCAAGATTATACGCGAAACACTAAGTTAATACACCATGAAAAATTTCTAAAAAAAGTTATGAATTTATTAAATAATTTCTGAAACAACATCTAAATTTTTATTTTTGAAACACAGATTATACACCTTGCAAAATTTCTAAATTTATGAGGCACTAGGATTATACACCTTGAAAAAATGATTTCACACCAAAACTATGCAGACCCAACAACACAAATATGTAATTACAGTAAACTTGATTAAAAAATGTGCCCTCATAAAAACCAAGGTAGGGCATTTATAATACTT